>JAGFPH010000486.1:287598-323674 GCA_018207615.1 Philaenus spumarius
TTTAAAAAAAATCAATTTAAAAACAAAAACTTTAACTGGATCTTCCTATGATGACGGTGATTTTTAACTCGGTAGGCCTAATTGTGTAGCCTACAATTATAAGGATTGTAAAACTGTAGACCTATTTGTTAAAATTGTGTATTTATATTCAGTAGGCTATTATATATAAAAATAAAGATAAATATTATATTTTAATTGCTTTCTAACTTCATAGGCTATTGATAGATCAAATGATTTAGAAGTTATAATATTATAATGAAGATAATTATAATGGAATATGTTTATGTTATAAGAAGATGTAGGCTACAGATCTTCCAAAATTAAACGAATGGAAGATCTCTTCTTTAAACATGTATAAATGAATATATTGATAATAAAAGGTTGTAGGCTATTTATATTCATTTTATAAACTCAAAGCAAATCTTATAACATATTATAAGCTACATTAGTTCTTTAACTCATATGTAAAAAAAATATCAACTTTGCAAGACTTATATTGATTGAAGTTGTAAACATAACCCCAAAGTATAATCTACTAGGGGAGACCCCTGCTTGCTCCGCACGCCAAACCCCCAATGGAATCTTCTAAAAATATGTTATGTTTTATTTATAATAAAGGTGTAGGATTAATAATAACCTCAAAACTAAGATGGTAAGTAATGTTAAATGTTCAAATCAAATTATTTCTTATTTTTTATAACAGTTCAGTTATAATTAGAGGTGGGCGTTATTTAACGTAAGAGGAAAAATAATACTATTAATGCGTTGAAGACTATTACCACGTTAATACGTTACGTAGGACACCCTATTATTTTTGTAACGTCAAGCGATAACGCAGTGAAGGAAACTGACGAACGTTCCAGAGAGGTGTTAATTCCAGTCTTGCATCAAGTAATCATATCTTCAACGTTACATTACAAAATAATACCTTGACAAAAATAACACCTTGACAAAAATAATACCTTGACAAAAATAATACCCTTTGAGAAAACGGCCAGCAGATTACTTTCTTCGCTTGCGTTAATATGTTACAATATTAAGAGATGCATCAACTTACACACAGGCTACACATTATTAAACCCGAATAAACAGGATGTTTGGTGTGAGATTCCAGGAAATATTTCTTGCCCTTCCCGATGTCTGTATTCATTTAATAAAAGAATCCATTACACATAGTAGTTTATAATATGCAGAAATGCAAATTGACATAATAATTACTGCTGACATAAAATATTAAAAAAATAAAACTGCTTTATAGAACTATCCTTCCCTAGGCCTTAGGGAATAGTTGAATTTAAACAATTATTATTGACACTGTGTAATTTAATTTAGTCTAAAACTTTAACGTAAAATTATGTTTTTCAAATTTTTGTCATCAATAATTACTCTAGGTTTAGGGGCCTACATTTGATTTCTCATAATTTGTATATTATATATTTATTTAAATTTAATTATTTTGACAATTTTAATTGCATTTTGTTAGTAAAGATTTTCTTTGAAACATTTAACTTAAAGCAGCAGACAGCAGAAGAAATTACTTGAGAATCTTGGTACGGTAACTTTTTAACATAAAGTAATCTCGTTTGGAACCCTTACATTAAATGAATAATATATTTTTAATGTTTATTTTAATTTGAAGCTGAGTATTTAAAATTTGACGTTTTTAAATTTTGAGTTATCAATAATTACTCTAAGTTTAAATCTTATTATTACTTTTATATTATATATTTATTTATTTACAGGTATCTAATCATTCTGAAAATGTTTGTTTTAATGTATTTTGTTAATAAAGGCGTTTCTTGGAATATTCAAGTAACGCTGCAGACAATATTACTTGAGAATATCGGTAACATTTCATTTAAGTAATCTCGTCTGCAACGAAATACTAAATTAATAAATAATACACCTTGCTAAAACTGTCTACTAATAACTTGCCTGCAACGCAACATCATATTACCAAATTAATAGTTCAGTAATTTCGTCTGCAACGTTATATCAAATAACACCTCGGCAATTTCCCACCACCTAGATTAATATGTTACAAATTTAATACGTTATTTCAACCTATTACCAAGACGTCGTGGAACGTTGCAGACTATTACCACAATGTAACGGTAATTCCCATCTCTAGTTATAATATTGGTTAAAAGGTCTACACTTTAAAACCCTAACCTAAAAGATAGAAATACAAAAATAATTGCTTCAAATTTTGAAATAAGCTGTTGAAATGGAAATATTGGAGCAAACAGCAACTATATTATCAGCTGTTATTTTATTCAAATGGTTGCTGTGCTTAATCAATGTAAATACATAATGTGTTGGTTTATCATTCTATGCCTAACCTAAGAATATTTTCTGACTAAATTACCTAGCAAATATTGAAATAAAAAAAGTTTTTGGCGCAACTTTACTATTCGACTCTAGGCTAACCTAGAGCTAACAGAAATGCAAAAAATAATAATAAAAAATACCTAAAAGGTTCTAACCTAACCTATTTAGTCACAGTATGTTTACCTGTATTCAACATTTAACAGTAGAATGTAAAACAACGTCGTTGTCTGTAAAAATATTAGGCTTGAGTCGAATAGTAAAGTTACGCCAAGTTTTTATCGAAATGAATTATAGCCCATGTTGCTCAGGGATAGTGTAGCTTTTTATTAGTAGCCTACAAGCTAACAATTTTTTCAATGGGTTCAGTAGTGCCAGAGATTACCCCCTTCCTTCAAACAAACAAACAAACTTTACCTTTTTATAATATTAGTATAGATACTATATACACTCCCTTTTATAGGAGTGGATTGAATTTATTGCTTATGGAACAGAAATAAATCATATAGGCTAGGCTATACAAAATGAGGCATTCATATTATTTTTCAAAAAAATGTCCACAAAAACAGCATTTGTCAAATATATTTTAGGTATTTTATTGTATAACTGCTAACAATAAAAATGAAAAGTACACTAAATATGCGCTAGCAACATGTATAGGCCTATTTATGGTAAAACAAAACTTATGGCTTTCATACAAATTCATGATAACACCGAATTTCAGTGTTTTGTATTTCCTGAAAATTCAGTTTTTTTACAAGTAGTGCTGTTTAATCAACGCCTCTTAATTAAACACTTACCTTCGCTGAAATTCGTCGAATGAAACAAAAGGAATTAATTGGTGTTGGTTGACTTGGTTCCACAATAAAAACAAAGGATTCACTACGAAATGTAGCACAAAACTTCAGAGTTCGGAATCGGCTAAAGCTCAAAAAGCAGTTGCCAGTTCAGTACTTCAGTAAGTTCAGTTCCAGGTTCCAAAAGGTTCCAGTTGTTTTATTTAGTTTGCTTGCTGTACCAGTGTCTCCAGGTCAAAAAATAATTTTTCCCCACCAGATGCCATGAAAATTCCCCACAATTCCCCACATCCAATTAATCCAAAATTTCTCCACATTTCCCCACCAATATTAACACAAAATTACCATGCAACAGTCTAAACCTTCAAATACCTGGAATATAAACAAATTTTAAGGCTATTTTCAATAACATAATACTAACTAACCTAATATTTTATATAAATAAATTACCTGGTAATTTTGGTTATCTAGGTAGAGCAGCAACACTGAACTACATATATATTACTTTTAAATCTTATATCTTGAAATGATAATTAAATAATATATATTAACTAAAATGTTTAAACTTAAATTTTACTTCTTGATCCATTTTTACTATTCTTTATTTTTCTTCAATAACTCAATGTGTTTTTATCTTCTACAGAGACAATTTCAGTGTTTCTTAAAACACTCCATTCTTCTATCCACCTACACTACACTTATGTCTCTGATTGCCTACTTTTAAAAGCTGGTACAATTTGTGAGATGGATCGGATTTCTTATTTCTTCCCTCTTTCTGGGGTCCAAAAACCATTGGTGTTTTGAAGAGTGCATATATTTATTATGAACTACGGTATTGGGTAAAAATCTGTTACGAACACTCTAACTAAAAGTTTAAACAGTAGACCCTGAAACTGTTTAGTTTTTATCTGGAAAATGGCATTCATGTCTTTGGGTTGTGTATGATGTCAGAGTGACACTCTAAAACAAGATACATTTTGTCTATCTTGATGAAATCCCCACTTTTTCCTCAATAAGCCGAAATCCCCACAAAATTCCCCACCTTAGTTTTACAGCTCTAAAAATCCCCACACCTGGAGACACTGTGCTGTACTGTGGTCGATGGGACGATGGTGCTGCCAAGAAAAGAAGTAACGAACCAAGTAACTCAAGTAAGTAAACGAACTCTTGGTATTTTTTTTTTTTTTTTTTTTTTGAAGGGGAGGAATGCTCTATTATCTCTGTAACGAACTAAAGAAGTGCGGGCGAGTGGGAATCATGAGACTTTATTAGTACAATATTCGACTCAAAGCTAACTATGTTTATATTATTATATTTTTAATTTACATCTGGCATTTGAAAGTTGTAGTAGATTTTTGTAAAATATACTATCATTTGTTATTACTTTTGTTATGCTTGGAGAATAATAATTGATCAAATTAATCTATAATAATGATATACATTTTTAAATCGAAAATAGATATGATATATTGTATAGTGTATCATGACTTCCACAACCTATTTGACCATATTTATCCTCATGAAAACAATCTTGAGCTTGACTTGACTAATCAATTGAATTTTTGTTCAGCAGTAATAAACGACACGTCCTTCGCGTAAATGATACAATGAAGCAATGAGCTTTTGAGCAATGAAGATAATAACGGGAAGTAATCTCGTCCTTATAGCTTAGCCTCGCTGTCAGGTGTCGTCGATCAGTCGATTCGTCATTATATGCGAGGCTGTGGAAATCGCCTAGATCATCGAAAAATGAGACGAGTAATCAATTTGTGTATTGGAAGTTAAAAAGGAAGTTTATCGATATTGTTTTTGTGTTTGTGAATTATTTACAGTGTGGATTACATTCCTTTAGTTGGTTGTCTTTCAAGGACTTCTGTAAGTAAATAAAGTGTATTTAATTTTAAGCTAAATGTTTTGGATTGTTGCAATTGATGATTTTACGTGATGTAATGAACTTATTGGGACATGAATAATATTCTCCAAAGATTGCCACCTAGTCTAATAATATAAGTTCGATAGGTGGGTGGAGTTTTGCTGATTTAATATATTACTTGAAATAAAGGGACAAATGTAAAAGGTATGCGTTGTTAGGCCAACAATTTCAAATACAAAAGGCAATTATTCAAAAATGTTATCTAGTAAGATCAGCTGAACTTTTGTAAGGTTAGGTTTTTCAAAACAAGGAAGATGCCTGAGTTCTGTTTATTAGTTTAGGCCCTAAATGTCTTAAATTTTTTAACGTCAAACAGTTCAATGAAGCTTACGATCCATTCTAGTAGCCTACAGAATAGTGTAAATTAGATAATTACTACTATTTTATTTTTACAAATTTTTGGTGTGACAGTCTTTCCACAAATATGCTTATAGGCCTAGGCCTAGCTACTTAAGTTTTGAGCATTTTTCCACCTTTGGGTCATAATCTTAAAGATTCCTAAACAAAGGCTCTCTAGGCGCAATTTTACTATTCGACCCTAGGCCTAGGCTAACCTATGGTAACAGAAATGCAAGAATAATAATTTTTAAAAACCTATAAAAGGTTCTAACCTATAGTATTTAGTCACAGTATGTTTACCTGTAGTCAACATTTAACAGTAGAATGTAAAACAACGTTGTTGTCTGCAAAAATATTAGGCTAGGGTCGAATAGTAAACTTATGCCAAGGCTATATTTCATTGGGGAAATAGGCCTAACAGTATTCACCACCATATCACGTCCCTTCTGACCTTTTTTATTATTTGGCAATGCAGGTTAGGTGGCATACAAAAAAATCGAGGATGCGGTGACCAGAGGTTTTCGAAATTTCTTTCATATTATGAAAGAACACATTAAACTGTCTATAAAAACACGAAAAATATCTGCGGGAAATATATATATAATACAAGAGAAATAAAACTCGAAAGTATAGAAATTGTTTAAACTTCAGTCATTTTTGATAGTAGCCTACCTACTTAATTAGGCCTACACTAAATAAAAAAATAAAATTACTTAATACACACCAAAAAGATAAACAATAAGTTGAATAAACAAAATTAATGGAAAATATACATATATACGTTAAGTTTTAAACAGTAACAATAAACCCTTTGAAATAACATTGAATGCTATAAAAAAAATGAATTAGAAGCGTTGACTTGAAAAACATTGCCAAATTGAACATACATAATTAATTGTAAAAGATAATGTCATAGTAGAAAACTTCTTAGTTCTCTAAAAAATTGAATATTTAAAGTGAAATTAAGTGTTATTCTGTTTTTTAACACTTCATCCACTTTTTAATTTGAACCACTAGAACCGGTGGCATACTAGACCTATATCGTTTTTTTTTATGTGCCTGTAGGCCTAGTGGTGTTTTTATTAAACAATG
Source organism: Philaenus spumarius (assembly GCA_018207615.1). Lineage (NCBI taxonomy): Eukaryota > Metazoa > Arthropoda > Insecta > Hemiptera > Aphrophoridae > Philaenus > Philaenus spumarius. Next base: position 294,088 of record JAGFPH010000486.1, read on the forward strand.
ATTTTAGAGATGTTAAATACTGCATAGGCCTATATATGTTAACTGCATAAATATTTTGTATAGGCTAGTTTGTTATGATTGGCCTAGTATTCCACCCTCACTCATACTAGGGTGCATAAACTAATTGAAAAATCTACATTTTGTTTTCATGTATTGCCTATATAAAGAATCATAATAAGCCATAAGTTAATCCTTAGCCTATGACATAAATAACTATACTGATATTAGTAATAGGCTACCTCATAAAACTTAACATGTAAAACAATAAAAAGCCTATCATAAACTTATCAACTACTACGAACAATTACTTTGTAAAGAAATTGTATGGTCTAATTGTTTACTATTACTTTGTCAGAAGCAAATCTTTCCGTATTGAGATATGTTTTGTATTTATGTATTCTAACAATGAATTAACATGAAAAAAGGCCTGGAAAATAAATTCACCATACAAAATAGCCTAAAGTTCAAACTTAGGCCTACAGTGTGTAGTCCCAGTATGTGTCAAGCAAAAAAAGTAACTTAGGTCTAATAGTAAACAATAACCCTTATCGCTAATGGACTTAAATCAAAAAATAAACATGTTTGAAGAGCCGGAACAGTAAACAAGATAAGGTAGGCTTGTTAAAAGTGGAGGTCAGATTTGGATGGTTGTAATCAGTTATCATACAGTGTAGTTACAATCCTTGTTTGTGCTATAACTGTAGTCTAACGTTGACACAGTTATAATCCTCACCGAAAATGAATTTACATTGCAAAATTTCTTGTACAAACACAGCGTTTTGCGATGGTTGAAAAAGTGTCCTAAGTACGGGAATTTTCTAGTAGCATGTGATAAAACGTCAACAAGCGTCACTAGTTCTTTATCAGATGTCGACTTTTAAAGTAAGTTACTCATTCGTATTTATTTTTCCGTGCCTTTAAATATGTCAATTAAATTTGTAAGCATATATAAAATATCTCAAAACAGGAACATTTACTTGGAACTACAGACTATAAGTTAGAACTTCTTCAGGCTATATTTTTTCCCCATTTTTTTAGAGTTAATTTATTTTTCCGGGCCTTTAATCATGTTAATTCATTGTTAGAATAGGTGGTACATAAATACGAAACATATCTCAATATGGGAAGATTTGTGTTTGACAAAGTAATAGTAAAAAATTACCAATTGCATTTTTACAACTTTAAATACAGTAGTACCTAAATAAACATTGCAAAATCTATAATTAATTTATTATAGGAACTGTGAATAGGCCTACAATGAAACTTAACTCTTAGAATCAAGTAGGCCTAACCACTGTAACCAGTAGTTTGCATTTTATTATTAATATCGTAATAGACCTAGGCCTATATATATTAAATAAACATTCACAAAAACCTATAAATATTTCAGAATTGTTTTATTTAATTTATATACAATAGCCTACCTATCCTAAACAAACTTGTGATACAAATTTCATACAAATGATTAAAATAATAACAGGCCTTCTGTAAAATTCACTTTTATTAAAATTTATATAAAAACTTAGTCCAACCTAACTTAAACTCTCCTTTTGTGATAGCTCATAATATAATCATTTTTTTGCCATGTTAATTTGTCACAAATGTATTGAAATAATAGGCTATATAACTCAATTTTATAAAATTTTGTAAAAAAACGTAATCTCTACTTTTGTGCCCTGTAAAGATAATGAAAATAAATCCCACGATTTTAATAAATATATTTAACACATCCATTTTTTTATGTTTCATGTTTAACCCTTGAAGTGTCTATGCTAATTTTTTACAATGCCAAGCTATTCCAGTGCGTGTGCAAGCATATTTTCAAAAATTCGCCAAATATTACATATATATTATTTCTCAAGGCCATTTTTTTGTCGGTGCGCTATAACTTCCTTAATACATCATCAAATTACATGAATGAGGCGCCATTTTAAAGCTATCCTTAACCGCTACACTGGAAAAATATACAAAATACAATTATAAAAAATACAAAAAATAAATAAATAAAGAATCCGAAAGTAACAGGGATGTAAGATCAAGTAAGTTGTAGGGATATTTTCCTGGCGTTGGCAACACTGATGATAACAATACCCAGTTGGAGAGCTGCCGTTACGCCACTACATTGATATTTTTAATTCATTTTGTAAGCGTGGTTATAAACAGCATTGTGGATACACCTATTTGTTGTTGTTTACCTTCTGCAAATAATAAAACACTGTTAGTAAGACAGAATGCGAATGCTTCGCATGGGTCAGCAAGTAGTAATTGTAAACCAATCCAAAAGTGTTCCATAGCTTTTTTGTAGAGAAAGGTTCAAAGAATTCATAAATGCCAGTAAAAAATTGATTGATTTACAAAGTTTACAAAATTTACAAAGTTATTAGTTCAAGAAACAAAAAATGTTCAGTAACAAAAGGAAAAGTTCAACGTTAGGCCTTCATAAAAAGTACGGTAGGCCTACAGTAGCAAACATTTTTTGTAATTTGTTTCAAAATTTACCAAAGTTTTGTAATGTTCTAAATAGAACTGTATAAAAATAAATAGATATCAATTTCAAATTTCTTATTTTGAATACACGAGTTTTTATGTTCCTACTAAAGACTGCTAACAAAACTAGGCCTAGTTTGAATAGTCATTTAGGAATACTGTTTACATGCTTTGCCCATAAATGAAATGTTATTATAATAGAGTGTAGAGAATAAATCAAAGAATTGAACTGTAAATTATCGTTTTATAAAAGTATTTCAGTTAGCTTTACTTGAATCAAAAAATGTGATCAAATAAATGAAACCTCTCGTGCACTAATCCTATATAAGATATCGTGTGAGAAACCGTTACAACGATCACTTCCAAAGCTTGAGAAAGACAACGGTTTTTGTTTTATTGCGATTTGGTGAATTTTAGTGGTTGAAATATTCAATACAAGTTGAGTTGTCACAAGACTACTCAATTTGAGAAGTCTAACACTGAGACTGCTCAATTGAGCAGGCATACAGGTGTAGGGTTACTTGGCAAACAAATTTAGTATGACACAAAAATCAAATACTTTTGTTATAGGCCTATGATCTCAAAGTCTTTGTTTAGGGGAATGTATCAAATAATTTAAAAGCAAAAGTATTATACAATTAATAGTAAAAAAAAGGCAACTTGTTGTCAATTTAAAATACGCTGGTGAAAGATTTCTGTGTCGGTCAATGGATTTCCATAACGGCTGATTTTAACTAGAATTAGTTTCTACATTGATTTTTAGGTTAGGACTTTTAGAACAATTTATAATGGGAATATAATAATCTATAGGCCTATATTTTAAAAAAAATCCTGCTTTTTAGTCACTCACTTCCTAAACTTAATACTTAACCGATTTTGATGATTCTTTTTTTATTTAAAAGATAATTTCAAGTTCTAAGTAACTGTGAAGCTAAATATTTGATTTACACTTTTATTTTGGTTACATTCTGAATTTTAAAATTGCATTAGTATGATGCTACAACTAAATTAATAGGAAATAATTGGTTCTAAGCAGCTGATTACCTAATTAAATTTCTAATAAATAACGTATTTACTTTACTCAGCTGTCAACAGATTATTTAGGTTATGTTATTGTTGATGTGATTTAGGTCTGATTTGTTGCTGTGTATGTTGGTATGTAATTGAACTATGAAGTTTTGTTTAGGTTTTTTATTTTTGTCATCCCTGATAATACATAAAAGTAATATTGTTAAGATACGTGTTAATTGAATTGAGAATTTGAATACTTTTAATAAATTAAAAAGGTGAAACACAAGTTGAGTTTTGTTACTTTACATCAAAATTGGTCGAATTTCGACCACAGGGGATACTCGTAATTGTTAATAATGATGTTTTGTTTGCCAGCATAATAATTGATAAGGTACGGTATTTAAAATAATTACCTTTTATAATAATTATGTTTACATAATAGCCTAATTATGTTTAAGTTACATAAAGATTAAAGCAACATTTGTCTGAATGCTGAACAAAACTTTGAAAGGTCTTTTTTTTACGTTACCTAATAATTAATAAATGTGCAGTTTTAAATAAACTGTTGTACGTTAGAAGCTCAATTAAAAGCAAATTGAAATCGGGTTTTTCTGGTGAGAGGATGATTGCTCCTCTAATTTTATAAAAAGCTTAAATTAACTTACTAACCCTAGAACTGGCATCGTTAAAGCTAAAATTGAAAAGCCCGTTTATAGCGTTTTGCAAGCATATTTTTAAAAATTCGTCAAAAATTATAAATGAACCCAAATCTATTTTGTGTTCAATAGCTTTTTTGTAGAAGAAACTTTAAAGAATTCAAATATGCCACTAAAAATTAGTTTCTTTTGAAATTGTAAAAGTTATTAGCTCAAGAAACAAAAAATGTTCAGTAACGAAAGGAAAAAGTTCAACTTTAGGCCTACATAACAAGTAGTAAACATTTTTTGTATTTTTTTCGTAAGCGTAAAAAAGTTTCGTAATTTAAGTTAGTTCTAAATAGAACTGTATAAAAACATTTATATCAATTTCAAATTTCTTATTTTGAAAAAAACAGTTTTTATGTTCCAAATACACGATTGCTAACAAACCTAGGCCTAGATTGAAACGTAATTTACTAATATAAGCTTTGCCCAAAAATGAAATATTATAACAAAGTGTGGAGGATAAATCAAAGAAAAGAACGGTATAATTGCCTTTCCTTAGTTCACAAAAGTGTTTGACTTATCTTTATTTGATAACCGTCGGTAAAGGTCTTACAAGAAGGGTGCTTTGAATTACGTTGGAACAGATCGCTCTAATCATGTACTTTTCACTACTGTCTAGACAAACAAAAAACTGGTTTATTCTAGTTGAATTCCCACCGTTAGAAAGGTCAGTAATTTCTCTACAAAATGGTGTAAAACAATCTGTCAAAACATTTGATATAGTGTTAGGCGTAATATCTCTTAACAAATGGGCTGTTTCATTAGTTGAAAACCTGTCCAATCCCAAGGATTTACAGACATTGTATGAATAAATCCTGTAAAATAGTGACATCTGATTGGAAGGCACCATTAGAAAGATAAAATCTTGAAGAATCCAATGGTAGCTTTATAATCTCGATATAAATACTTCAGTAAAGGGGTTTCAACGTTGAAGAAGTGGAAAATAACAGTACAATTAAATGCAGAATCACCCGCGGAAATAGCTGTGTAGCACAATGATTACGTATGTAAATATACATTTTTCAAAAAAGTTGTAAATACAAAAATTAAAGTTTAATTCATTTCCTTTCCAATGGTGCCAGTTTTATTACGATTGGATAATTTTGAGTGGATTAAATTATCGATTATGCAAATTCTCGCTAAGGTTCGAGCGGGTTGCATTTGCTCCCGAGAGACTGCAGTCTGCCACTTTGAGGGTTAAGTTATACTGCTTTTGACAATATATATTTCTCAGCTTACGGTTTATGGTATTTTTAAATTTATAGCAATGTTATTTCTAAAACTCGAGTTTTTTGTGATTTGCAATGTAAATATAAAATAACAAAAATAATTTTTAATACTAAGCTTACTTAATGTTAAATTAAAATGTTTAAAACCCCCTAAATTTGGGAAATGTAAGCACAACAAACAATAGCAAATTATTTGATTTATATAATTGATTTTTTATGTTAAAAAAAAATGTATTAAAAAGGATTTTTAAATACTTAATTTTCAAACTTACCCTGACACCCCTCTTCCTTTAGACCTCTCCCCTCCCCACCAGCTAAATCTCCTTTTTTCCCACACTACCTTATAATAACCTTAAATATATAAATATGAATGCAGGCAGAAACATGAAAGAGTGCTGCAATAGTATTATTTTAGATATAAATGAATGAATATGGTACCATGTTGAAAAAAGTTTAATTGAAAATAATTATGATAAAAAAGTCTTTTCATATTATATTAGTGAATAGATAGGTAATCAAGCGATGGTATAATTTTTGATTGATAAGGATTAATTCATAGTTATAGCAGTTCATACTTACTAACTAAACATTATTAAATAACCAAGGTCATAAATTAGCATAGCAGTATTATTTTTTCTACAAAATTATGTGTTTCTGAAAAATGGTAAGTTTTAAATATGAAGGAATAAAAAGGCCATTAATTTTATTGTTGGATATGGTATAAAATATATTGGGGATCAAGTAAAAAGAAGGTTTTGTTTGATTATCCCAATCCCTTACGTAGATTTTCTCAAGCTCAAAACCTTGTAATTACTTTGATGATATGGTAAGTTTATAGTAAGAATTAGAGTGTTTATATGTTTTTTTTCTGAAATCACCATAGTTCAATTAGTAAACTCCAAATTTTCATGAAGTTCTATTAATAAATATTGAAGATATGATTTTTACTTGTTCACTGTATTATAGTATAGAGAAAGTAGGCCTATATAGTGATCGCAAAAAAAAAATCGATGTTGAGATTTTTCTGGAAATATCCGATTTGGGACCCCCTGAGTCCAAAAAAGTAGTTTTTACAAAATGTCTGTCGGTATGTATGTATACAAAGCTAGAGAGAAAACTATTTGATCGATTTCGAACAAATTTGCACCATACATGTCAATTAGGCCTATATAGATGCACGAAAAAGGGTTTTGAAAAACAACCCCCTTTTTGGCCAAAAAACCCCTGAAAAATCAGTTATTATTTTTTTATAAAAAACGGCTGTAACGATTTTGATCAAATTTGGCTTATTTGTAGCCCTTAAATGTACCCTACCAATATGCAGAAAACCGTATCTTTCTAAAAAATTCTTGTTTAGCTAATAATAATAACTGATTTTTGAGGATTTTTTGTCCAAAAAGTGGGTTGTTTTTCAATACCTTTTTTCCTGCATCTTTGCATCTATACAGGCCTAACAGACGTGTTTTGTGCAAATTTGTTGGAAATCGATTGAATAGTTTTCTCTCTAACTAATAATAATAGTATTTATTAGTTAATCTCCTACTTTAATATCGCCTCTCCTACAATTATGAAGTCACAATGAATCTGTTTAATAATTTAAATATGTTTGTGAGAAAGTATGAGCCAGTTCCTGGTACCGTTTATTTTTTCTTAGAAAGGACACAGTCCGCCCGTGGTCTCAGATTAGGGGCAGCCAGCCGGCATTTTAATCAAAACTTTAAAGGGATATAAAATGAAAACCGTTAGAGATAAATATGATTGTCATGATTGTTTATCTATAGAGACTAAAAGAACAAATTTCCCAAGTTTCATCAAATTCTGAGACATGGGTGTTAAAATTATTTTTTTGTGGTTGATTTGGTATGGAATAACCCCAATATCAACTAATTCAGCTGTTAATTCTCATTGTTGTTTAACAAAAGCCCTCTGTTTAATAAGCTACAAGTTTTCATTTTAAAGTACAATTTCAATGTTTTTATATTGGAAAATGGCGGCCAAATTTCTTATGGAACACCCTCCATTTATGATGATTTTTGATTTTACTGAATTCTGAAACAGCTGATATTGATCATCTGTTACCAACTTCATTTTTCATGTGTGACAAATTTGTAGTTTTTTCATTTAGTTCCTCTGTATTAAGGTTTAAAAAAAAAGTGTTTGTTGATTTTTAAAAGTTATTTGTTTTTCCAAACATTGTTTTATTAGATTTAAGAGCGTTTTCATTGGACCAAAACGTTTATATACAAAAATATTTTCCGCTCGGTTAGGGTGTTTTAAAAACTTTATACCGCTACAACTTTTAAACGATAGGTCGTATAATAAAAAAAAAAAAACACCAAACCAAAAAGTCTTAAAATAACTTGTAAAATCCCAAATCATCATAAAATACAGGGTGTTCCATAAGAAATTTAAAAGTTGACCACCGTATTGGAAAATGGCGGCTATTTAAAAATATTTTAACTACATTTTTTTTTAATTTCTCAAAAAACAAGGAAAGGTTCCCCATTTAAAGTTTGCTGTCAGTTTATACAGTTTACAAGATATCAATGGTGGCCCATTTAAAAAAGTCATCCCGTAGAAGGCATTGTCCTGACTGACATAGAATCAACGTAGAGCTAAATCACTTAAGATACAAATACGAAAATTTAAAGGTAGCCCTATATTCTTATGGGGTCATTGATGCACATTAAGAAAGGATTTTGCAAAAAAATATTTTAGAGTAAAAATAGTGAAATTTGGGGTTTACTCCTAGCCCTACATCAGATAAAACAGCTGTTCCGATAAAAATCTTAGCAACACATATTTGTTTACATGCATTCCTCATACCATAGTAACTAAGCAAATTTAGAATCAGTTTATTATTCTGAACAACCAACAGCATTTTTAGGTTAGGTTAACAAACTAAAAGCAAACACAAACATTTACGAAAAACGCTTACTGAATTGTGTAATTCAATTGAAATATCAGTTGTTACATATTGTAAATAAAACATCTGATTTGGATCAAAAACTTAACATAATTTTAGGTTAAGCCTACAAGGAACACACTAAGGTTTTTTTTAGATTAAGTAAAAGCAAACAAAAGGCTTTCTTAATGTATTATAAGCCAAACATCTGGTGTTACATACTAGGCTTCATTGTTTCCTTTAGTTGGTAATATCAAAATTTGTTTGAAATATTATTATTTAAATAGTAGGAATGGTGAAATTACAATGTACGCCACAATTAGAATTATTGGTAATGGTCCTGTCGTGTTTCGATCTCTGTCTTACATGAGCTATGTAAAGGTCACTTCCCAATCATCATTTCTGTGAAAAAGAGTAGGTATGGTATTGGCTACAATAATCTGTTTGCATTGGCTTCGCAATGGGTCGCCATTGAGGTTGGTGTGATTTTGGGCCCTGTTGACAAAAAAACAATTAAACTGATATTAGCCTTGTTTACTTATAATTGGAGCGGCTGTTTTAAACCTTAATTTTAGACCCTACATTTTGTAGATCCATTTTGAACTGCTCCCAATTAATTCTAGTTCAACTTTTATATAGCCTACACATTTTTTCCAGATATACAATTTGAAAAAGCCAATTGACCATTTTATTGAAACTATGACCATTATAGTAAGGTTAACTATGAGGTTGGGAATATATTAGAAAATACAAATCACCTTAAACAAGCTTTTTACTGTAAGGACAATTTAGGGAAAATGTTAAGGATAAAATAGATAACATGTACAAAAAAGTGGTTTATAAACTGACGTGTAACACTTGTAATGCAGCTTATGCAGGCCAAACAGGCCGTAGTTTTAAATGAGGTTACGTGAACACGAATGAAGATGGCAGTTGGGTCATGTAATATGTATATGCCTTTGCCTGTTTTCTATATTTTTCTTACTCTGTGTTAAGCTGGCTTATCAATGCCGTCGCTGGCGAAACCATGGTCAGCAAGACTCAATAAATTTTGTAGAGTTTACTAAAAATTGTGTTTGTTTTTTCATTAAAACAAACGGCAATTATTAAATTACACTAACTACAATTTACTGCACCGACTCTGTAGATATTCACACAAGCTCATAAGATTGACTGATTAGTGATGTGCTGTTTGAACAATTCTTATTTCAGTATTTAGTAATTGTATTAGTTATTAGTTTAGGCCTAGGCCTATTCTATTATTTGTTTAGGTATTTGAATAAATTGTCGATTAAATACTGGACATAATGGTTTACAGTAGGCCTATACTAAAGTAGGATCCACATACAGTAAACAAAAAAAGGTCTATATTTTTCATTGGGGTTGTACAACTGAAACAAAACACAACAAATAAAGGGTGGGGGCCCCTCTTTTCCTCTCCTCTCTGGACATATACCTACTATGAGGATCCTGTTTAACAGATATAAGGTAGTATTAACACTTTAACCGAATTATGGGATCCAAACACTTTAACGGAAACATGCCGTCTCAGAGACACCATTGTCTCCAACATGGAAATTTCATCTCCTCATGCTTAAATTAAAAGGTTTATAAAAAAGAACCGCAAACATATTTTATAAAAAGTATATAAATTACCTTAAAATCTTAAAAGTACAATCAAGTATCAAATGAAAGAATTCAAACATTTTTTTTGTTAGGGCTAGTTCCTGAGGCCCGGGCTGGTTGCAATAAACCTGGCAATGTCCCTCTAATTATGTTTCTCGCAGTTAACGGTCGTTTCTTGGTGGTCCCACGGGTAAGGAGGACCATATTCTTGTTTCCTTAGTCGCCCGAAAATGTACTCTGGTAATTCGCAGACCTTGACTACCATTTCTTCATGTTGCTCTATTCTTCATTGTCAGACGATAGCTCACTGTTATCTTTACTGTCACCACTATCTCCCGGCTGATTTTCATTCGGTAAGACATAGTCCGGATCTTCATCCGCATCATCAACAACATCACTCTCTGATCCCACATCCTGTATCATTCGGCTAATGCGTTCTTGAAAATCACTATCCTGGTCACTCACTTGATGCGTTGACGTAGATGGACGATCCATTTTTTCAAATAAACAACGATACCCTGAACAAAAATTTATAAAAACACAGACAAACCATAAAATAACAAGACTTTATTACTGTCGGATTTTGACAACTTTGAATTCGAAACACCCTGTCTGAAGGGCAGGTATGCGCCAAACTTAATCCGAAACGTCCCGTAAGTGAGACGGGTAGGGTTGAAAAAGTCGCTGCCACACCCTAGACACTAACTGCCTGAAAACTAGTTTAGAGGGGGGAGAAGGTATTGAGAAGCCCCGAGTATATGAACAAACAGTGTTGCCACTATTGGCTAAGGTACCTAAATTTCCCATCCGTCTCACAGACGGATGTTTCGGTTAAAGTGTTAACTCTTTGGTACAAATAAGGCTTGCTTCTGGGTAATATTAAAATGTAATCATTGCTAATGTTGTTTCCTATTATCCTTAATGGCTTTGTGTGGTTCATTCCAGGTCAAATCAACACACTCATTTTATCGGACCATCTCTGATTTGGCAAATTTTTCACATGGATAGAGTGTGTTTATAAAGAAAAATATGATTTATTATTTAAATACTGTATTTGGAACTGTTATCAAAAGGCTACATGTTACAAAGCTTCTAAAAAAAATAGCCAGGTAATGGTTTACTTAGTCAGATACATATCTTCCCATATTAAGATATTTTATATATTTATGTTATATATTCTAACAATGAATTAACATAATTCAAGGCCTGGAAAAAGAAATATGATTAAGTAACTTACTTTAAAAGTTGTTATCTGATGAAGAACTAGTGTCACTTGTTGACGGTTCATCACACGCTAGTTGAGATTTTTTATCATCGTTGTATAGCTGGTCAATTAATTAACATGATTCAAGGCCCGGCAATTATTAATAATGCTGAAAACAGATTAAAAGTCGTCTGGATCAGTTTCTGCATGAGAATTCTGGTGTTTGAAAGATACTGTGACTAAAGACTGTAAGTTAGAACTTCAGGCTATTTTTTTTTTTTTTTTAATGCTTGCGTTTCTGTTATACATAGACAGTAATTAATAAACATTGTAAATATATATAATTTCATGTATTAATTATTGTCTATGTATAACAAAAACGCAAGCATAAAAAAAAAATAGCCTGAAGTTCTAACTTATAGTCACAGTATGTTTCCAATTTGTAAACATATATAAGTTAGTAGGCCTATATTACTCAAAGCATATATTACGTCCGTTAACAATAAAATGTTTTAACATAAGACTACAGTTATCACACTAAAATGGATTTCAACTACTACACGAAGCCACAACAACTGATACAACCGCCCGCCTCTGACCTGCCCTTTTAACAAACATGCTCGTTGACTTCACTTTCCTTATCTTGTTTACCTTTCTGGCTCTTTAAACATGTTCTGTCGATTGCAGTCCATTAGGCTTCTTTCACGCGGGAGCGAGAGAGGAAGGCTTTCAGCACCAAAATACATTGAGTCCAGTAGAGCTTCCACATCAAGAGCGGGAGCCGCGTCCCCTCCTCGAAATGCAAAAGGAAGAGTGGGGGCTTCCTCAAGAGGAGTGAAAACGGCTCTCCCTCTCTTCCCCAGTTGACACTTGACACTTAGTCATCATGGCAGATTACGATGTGGAGCTATTAATCAGTGCTGTCTGCAACCGACCCGCTCTTTGGGATAAAGTCTCGACATTTACAAGGACCGAAATGAAGTTGTAAAAAGTTGGGTGGAAGTCTGCAATGTGCTCAACGTAGATTAATTTTTGCAACTGTATCCATTCAATCCAATACATTCTGAAATGTTGGCGTTTTTGTAGTCGAAGGTAAAGAAGATAAATGGTCATAGCAGTACTTATTAAATGTCGCAAAGGCTCCCCATGTGAAAGATCTGGAGGTAGGAGCAAAAAAAAAAAAGCTCCCACTCGCGAGGACAAGCCTTGAGGCTCCCTGAGTGAAAGGAGCCTTAGCAAAAACATATCTCTCAATACAGGAGGGTTTGCTTGAAACATACTGGGACTAGAGACTATAAGTTAGAACTTGAGGCTATTTTTTTAGGGTGAATTTCTTTTTCTGGGCCTTGATCATGTTAATTCATTATTAGAATACATAAATACGAAATATATCTCAATATGGGAAGATTTGCTTCTGACAAAGTAATAGTAAACAATTACCAATAGCCTAATTACTAATGGTACACATGGATGTACATTCTAATCATTACCGCTATACTCCTAATTTAACCTGGCATCAGTCACATTCATTAACGCAATTAATTGTATTGTTCTGTCCCCCCCCCCCCATAAAAGGAAGAATCTTCGGTTATCTCTATATGTAAAAATGAATATTTCTTTGCTTCTTTGTTTTTTGTTCTCTATAAACTCAAAAAATATAAGTTCAAGTATTTTGCTAGTATGCAATTAAAACTAGCAGTTTTGGTGTAGGCTTACTTTTGATTTCTGTGTTATAATAATATACTAAAGGTCATACACATTCCTGTCAAATAGAAATCAGCGGTGCCCAAGTTGTCAAGATTCAATGGAGTTAAACAAAATGTTAGACATTTATTTTTGTGGCTAAAGCTGTTACGGATGATGCCATTGTTAATTATAGAAGTCAGTTAACTTGAAGTATGAATCATGCAAGGCCTATACTAAAACTCTTTAAGTTATGTTTTGTGAAATCTCTTGAAGTACTTAATGAATGATCTCAATATAGTGCTGGAAGTACAAGCAGGATTTGTAGGCTAACTAAGATATTTTATTCTCCTTTTTTATGCATTCAATATGTTATCTTTGTTTATTAGACTTAAAATTTAATAATATTAACTTACATAAAAATATTTGTAGTTTTTACTCAGTTAATGATAAATATTATTTATCAAAATGATGATACCGAATGTTTCAGAACTGATGGAAAAAACCTTTAACTAACTCTTTCAACACTGAGTAAAATTGAGTCTTAGTACAATTAACGTTTATTTAATGGAAAGCAAAATTCTTCCATCAGGATAATTCTTGTTTACATTTTTTGGTTAGAAAATAACAGAAACGTTGGTTAGGGAATTGTTATTACCATATTTAATACAGGAGCAACAGTCAGCGTATTTCCACAGGAAAAATGAGCTAAAACAGTGACCCTTATTGTGAGACCTAAAGTTGGTAAATGATCATCGATCATGGTCCCCAGAACACATTTTGGGGTGACATTAAAAATGTTATATCCCTATATATTTATTTTTTCGCACTCTAACGGCCGCATTTTAAGTCCGATTTTGTCTATAAATTTGGTACACATGTTGGGTTTTCTAAGTCGCTAGAACGAGTTCGTTGTTCAAAAATTCAACAACCGAAAGCACATTTTTTGACCAGAAGTAACTATTTTTTTTAGATTTTTAGTACTAGAATGAAACTTTTTTGGAGTTTTATCTAAAATAATAAGTTTAAAATATTATTCTGCACCTTTGTTTTTCTACACGTCCTTATATATAGCTTGCTTGGTTCTCCCAAAATCAATTAATTTGTAAAATACCATGAAATTATCCTGTTCAAATACAAGTGGGGGATTTTACCGTGGGGACATATTCTAATGGAGGCCGATCTGTATGCTGCGAGCGAAGCAAATTAGTTCATAAACTGAGGCCGCAAGGTCAAGGTGCAAACTCGCAAAGAGAATTTTTGCGCTGCGAGTTGAACGAAGGTGTTAGGTGCAATCAAGTTCTACTAATATATTTCGCACTCACAGTCAGCTATTCAGCGCCTTCGCAAGTAGATCAATTTCCCAAGTAGTTGGTTGAAACCCTAAAACATACAGGCCCTATACTTAATTTTGGAAATTCGCCTAACTCATGTCAGCGTTTCAGCTGCGAGGTCGAATTATTTTTAAATTGAGTTCTTTTGGGAAGGCAGAACCCTAGCCGTCGCACTTCTGATTGTATTATTCAATATGATTTGTAGGAAAGTTAAAGTTAGCTATTATGTGGTTGAAAGTTAATGGTTATCAGTAGGAAGTGGCCTAAATGTGATAGGTTCCTTTATCCTCACTGGACTTCTAACTGTGTTAAAAATAACTGTATCTGTGAAAGTGATTTGATTTTTTTATAATTTAAATTGCCCTAAGACATTCAACTATATATTTTCTATCAACTAAAATTCATGGAATAAAATAAAAAACATCCTTTTTTGTAAGACGGAATTTAAACACAAAGTCAAATATGTTTATCTTTATATTTAAAAAAAAGTCATCATATCCTTAATTGTTACTCAGTTTTAATAACTTGTTTTTATAAAAGCCGGACATTTCATTTTAAATGGTGGTTCATTGTGTTGGGTTAACCTTTTGTCTAACTAAAATAAGCCTGGAGACATCTATTGTTTCTATGTTTGGCATTTCAAGAAGCACTAATGACCTTTGTATGTTAGAATGTATTTACATATGCTTATCTTATTGTCAAACGTTTCAAACAAAAACTAGGAATATTTTGGCTTTTGTCATATAGGCCTGTGTAATGTCCACTATCACAAAATTCAGAGACAAAAACTCTGCATACAATTTGGAAATTTTTATGTAGGCTACATAAAACAAACAAGTTTCCTTGTCAATATGGTCTGTCTTGCTTTGTTCTCCGTTTGTTCATTTTTATCAACTCCTATAAAAGCGATTGTTCGTCCGTGAGTAACATTTTACGTAATATAACAGCGGACTTAAACAAAACCTAGCGTAGATTATACTTTGGGGTTATGTTTACAACTTCAATCAATAAAAAAATGTCTTGTTCTTGTGAAATTTATTATTTTAAATATATAGTTATAGAACTAATGTAGGCTATAATTAGTTATAAGATTTGTTTTGAGGTTAAATAATTAATATAAATACAATTTTGTATCATCAATATATTCATTCATACAAATTTAAAGAAGAGATAGGGGCTACCTATCCGTTTAACTTTGGAAACATTACTTAGTACATTTTCATATAGGCCTAACATATAAACATATTCGATTATAAATTTCTTCATTATAATATTAATAACTTCTAAATTATTTGATTTATTAATATGATGAAATAAAAAGCCATTTTAAAAGATAATATTTTTATCTTTCTTTAAATAAATAATAACGTACGGTATATAAATACAAAATTTTAACAAATAGGCTTACAGTTTTATAAAATCGTAGCTAAATAATCCTTATTGTAAAGGGGAGTTAAAAATCCTTTCTGTGTAGTTAGGTAGGCTTACACAAAGTTTGTTGTTTTTAAATAGCATTTTCTTAAGTGATGTATTTCTGATGTATAAGTTATTCTGCCTGTGATTTTTCACAGGGGCTTACTATTTTTACATAAATTTAATATCTCAAGAAACATTAGGGCTACAACTTGCTGATTTTGCAGTTGTTAAGGGTCTGCTGTAGTGGCGGCCATCTTGGATTTTTATCCCATAAGAGCAATGTTAAATTTCAAACCATTTATTTCGTTTACTTTTTATCATAAAATTGTTTGCAAGGTTTCATTTTAAGCACAGTCACAATACGCATCCGTCTTGCAATTTACATTCTTTTAAATGCTTTTGATTTGTTATGTAATTGACATTTTGTAAGTACAAAGTTAGAATTTTTTTCCTAACACAATGAAAAATTAATAATGAAAAATAATTTGCAAGCCGGATCCGAAATTTTATAAAGAATATTCAGTTTTTTTTTTCAACACTCAATTACAAAAGATAGACTTATAAAATGGTATGAAATGAGGCAATGTCAAAGCGTTCAGCTGCAAGAAATTGCACTGTTTAGATAGGGATATAGTGATAAGCGGTTGCTTTTCCGGTTGCTTTCTCGTTTACTGGAGCAGACCCTTAATGCTCAATTGTCTAATTTTGTCAATGTATATTTACTTCAACTGTTTCAAAATGTTGAATGTTTCAAAATTCAAAACCCATTACCATAACTAAAACCTATATTTGACCATGTTATGCTGTACAAGGTACTAAATAAATAATAATTTAATTTGTGTGTTACAAACTATAAAGAAATTAGTTGTTCAAAATTATTGTTTTTGTCTGTGCGTTTTTACACACTAATCTCCACAATGGTCGAACCAATTTGTATGTGGTTTTCACAGTGATGTTTTGAGATTGTTTGGACTAATATTTAGTGTTTGTTTCATTTAAATGTAAGTTAAAAATATATATGTCAATTTTAAAATGTGTCTTGCGTTCATATGTTGCAACTATCTGTGCTGTATATGCAAAACCCAAACTGACAGTGTGTATGAACGCCCCTGGAAGTCATCAGGACACAATTGTAGCAGAACATCGTGGAGGCAACAAATGGCCCTATTATAGATTGTATATAGGGAAGGAAGCATTACTGTAAGAAAGAAGAAACTAAAAAGTGGTCGACTATGTTTTTGTCCAATGCAAATTTTTTCTTCGGCTTGCATTATTTTTCTAAATGTCAGTTTATGTTTTAAGTTGATCTTACCTCTATTTCATCTGTATTGGTTCAGTGGTTCTTTTGTTGTAAACCTGAATTTGTTATTATGAAAAACGATTTTATTATAGGCCTATGTGTGTTTTAATCTAATAAGAAGTATTACACATAATATACAACAGTTTCATTTTTTATATATTAGAAGGATTCAAAGATAAAACACGTATGAAATCGCAGGTACAGCTACTAATTGGACCTAGTTATGCAAAAAGGAACCATCCCACAATTTTTATCACTTTGAGCTATGACTTTCATGAAGTTCAGCTCAAAGGGTTCTTCATTTTACTCATATACTCAGGATTTAAAAAAAAATATTCTAGAAAATACACCAGTTTTGTTTTCATCATTTCTGCATTTTACAAAGAAGTCTCATCTGCTTTGGTTCCTTTTTATTGTGTTTTTTTTTTTTCTTATCTGAGTATGTGCAACCAAGAGGCTTGGTTCCTTTATTAACCTACGGTCATTGTTGAGTATTTTTTTGATAGAACTACATTTAGCAAAAAAAAAGATCCTAGTGGTCTAACTATTCTTAAACCCCATTATTTTAAAATGAACCGAGGAACATGGTCACGCTTTGCTGCCAATTATGAGAAAAACTGAAAGGAACCATCCCACATTTTGCTTAATATATTAAAACTTCAACAGTTTATTTAAATCTAATTATGTTTAAAAAATATACCTTTAATAAAAAACCAAAACTAGATTTCCTTCACAATAAACAGCATAACAAGTGACTGTTAACTGTGACTGAATAAATTTATCTCAGTTTAAAGTCAGTGTGGAATATGAAATTACAACCATTGACCGCAATGTTGTTTTCAGTATTAAACAACTGTGCCAAATGTATAGTTTTAGATATTGGCTTTTGAAGTTCTGAAACATCTTCCATTTTGAAAGGATTGAAGTAATAAGCATTGGAAAATTATACAGTTTTGCATTGCTAACTGCAAAATCATAATGTTGTGACTCGCAAGGGTTTTAAGGTATTAATTATTATATATATATATATATATATATATAAATAAGAAAATTTATGCCAAAACTCTAGCAATTTATGTTTTTAAAAATTACGTAGATATTTTCAAAGTTATCGAACGTCAGTGTTTGACAGGCAGCTCAAATTCATTTGGAATTTTAATTAAAAAATTATGTAAGACCTACTCTGTCCCGAACTCGTTATACACCTCATGTTTTATACAGGAATTTTCCTGATAATTTAGTATGTTTAACAACTTTATACTTCAGACATTTAGGAAATATAATATTATTAATTGACTTCTCGACTTGGGAAGGGACGCTACTGAGAATGTCACTGTATCCATTTACAGGTAGCAAATTTATTTACCCTCGTCTATGACAGTCTTATCTCACTTACTAATATTTTGAAAACTTCTTGTGTTACTGCAGTTGAATTTTCTTGAGGTAGTTTTTGGTCCGATATTGACTTGGACTCCTTAGTTTGGCACTTTCCACTCAAATCTGTTTTTGTGTTTGAACTTTCTTGAATGTAACATAGGTGATAAGACTTCCTTGTTGTAACTACCTCAGATGCGAAGCGTGCCCGCTCACAGGGTAATAGTACCTATGTGGGCACAATTTCCTTGTCAATATATTGAAATGTATTTGTTCATATGTGTATAGAGAAATAAATTAAATGATTGATTGATAACAACAGACAAACAAATTGCTAGTGTGGTAGGCTATATTGTCAAAGGAACATTTTGCTGTTGTGTTGATTTATAGAATAGTTCCACCAAGCAGCTGAACTGCTGACGTGAGTTTAGCGAATTTCCTAAATTAAGTTTATGTGTTTAATGGTTTCAACCAACAATTTGGGAAATTTATCTACTCACTAAGGCCTCTGTGAACGAAATATATTAGTAGAATTTTTTTGCACCTAAGCCTCCAGCTTCGACTCACTCGCTGCTTCATTCCACTCGCAGCGGAAAACTCGCTTTGTGTGTTTGCACCTCGACCTTGCAACCTCAGGTTATGGACTGCTTCGCTTCACTTGCAGCGTACAAACTCGGCCGTTGGCTTCGGATCAGAAGATGCTGTCACGGTAAAATCTCCCACATGGATTTGAACCAGGTTTTTTTATGGTATTTTACGTTTTAATCGATTTGGGGGGAACCAAGCGAGCTATAAGGTCATGTAAAACAACAAAATATGCAGAATAATATCCTACATTATTTTCTTTAGAAAAACCCTAAAAAAAAAATCATTCTAGTACGAAAAAATAAAAAAAATAGTTACTTACCATCAAAAAACGTGCTTCCGGTTGTTGGATTTTTTGTCTAACGAACTCGTCTGTACTACCAACTTGCTACAAATTGGTTCAGCCATTGTGGAGATTAGCGTGTAAAAATGCACAGAAAAAGTATGTTTAGGATTTTATTACTATATAGGCTACTAGGGGAGGGAGACCCCTACATGCTTCGCACGCCAACCCCCAATGGAACCTTCTAAAAACATACGTTATGTTTTATTTATAATAAAGTTGTAGTATTAATAATAACCTCAAAACTAAGATGGTAAATAATGTTAAATGTTCAAACCAAATTATTTCTTATATTTTATAACAGCAGTTAATAATAGTTAAAAGAACCAGCAAAGCTCAGGTCTACACTTTAAAACCCTAACCTAAAAGCTAGAAATACAAAAATAATTGCTTCAAATTTTGAAATCAGCTGTTAGTGGAAATATTGAAGCAAACATCTATATTAGGCTATCTGTTATTTTATTCAATTGGTTGCTATGGTAATAAATGTAAATACATGTGTTGGTTTATCATTCCAGGCCTAACCTAAGATTTTTTCCGACTAAATTTACAAATATTAAAATAAAAAAAGGTTTATGAATTATAGCCTATGTTACTCAGGGATAGTGTAGCTTTTTATTAGTAATACTATTTTTTCAATCGGTTCAGTAGCGCCAGAGATTACCCCCTACATACAAACAAACAAACTTTACCTCTTTATAATATTATTAGTATGATTAGATAGATAAAACAATAATTTGGAACAATTTCTTTATAGTTTTTAACATACATATTCCATTATTATTCATTCAGTACCTTGCACAGCATAACTTGGTCAAATGTAGTTTTTAGTTATGGTATTGGGTTTTGAATTTTCGAACAGTTGACATTTTGAAATAGTTGAAGTAAATATACATTGACAAAATTAGACAACTGAGCATTAACAACTGCAAAATCATCAAGTTGTAGCCCTAATGCTTCTTGAGATATTAATGTTATGTAAAAATAGTAAGCCCCGTGAAAAATCACAGGCAGATTAACTCATTTAAAAACAACAAACTTTATGTAGGCCTACCTAACTATGCTGACAGGATTTTTACCTCCCCTTTACAATAAAATTATAAGGATTGTTAAGATATAATTTTATAAAACTGTAAGCCTATTTATTAAAATTTTGTATTGTATACGTTATTATTTATTAAAGAAAGATAAAAATATTATCTTTTAATGACTTTTTATTTCATATTAATATATCAAATGATTTAGAAGTTATTAATATTATAATGAAGACATTTATAATCAAATATATGTTACACGAAGATGTACGGATATTTCCGAAGCTAAACGAATGGGTATCTCTTCTTTAAATTTGTATAAATGCCGTTGGGCCATTGTTTTGAAAGCACTTTGCCACATAACTTCATACTTTTATCTTGTAGCTTTAAGCATTTTTTTGGAAGTAAACAGCATATATGCTTTCCAATGCATCTTTGTCGGTCATGAACCTGTAATTAATTTATTGGAAGAAACTACCCAGTGTGACGAGTTTTAACAGCAAATATACTTTAGCGAAGTGTGTGTTCCCGCAACTAAATTAAGTCGCTAGTCAGTTAAGGGTTATGGTTTCAATTTCTTTAACTGACTGGGGTTTGTTGATATTTTATATTCTGGAAATTTCGGCGGGGGATACATCCCGATATCCCTCCCCCTGGCTTCTCCCCTGACCATGATCGGTGCTCATTTACTACTCCCGACCTTAAATCTCACCATAAGGGTCACTGCAATAGCTCATTTTTCGTATGGAAATTTGCTAATTTAGCAAACACAAATTTCAGAGTTTTTGTGCGACCTGTATGTAAAATAGTAAAGTTTTACATTAAAGTTGAATTGTGATTATTTGTTTTAGAAGTGGGATGGACTGAGTTCCTTCGTCCTCCGCCGCCGCCACCATGAAGAAACAATTCTTCCGAGTCAAGCAGCTTGCCGATCAGACTTTCTCCAGGTAAAACTGTTAATTTAGCAATAAAACTGATATAATTCCTCCTCATAGCAGTATTGGCGTTTCTTGAAAGGAAGCAAGGCTGAGAAAAATTCTTAAATTACTCACACTATCCTCTTTAAACAGAAAAGTTTCATTACTCTCACAGCCTACTTACTTTTAGTATTTTTAAACTTGTTGTATAGTCACAAAGATATAACTAAATTTACGTGTTGTTATCCGTCGTGTGACTTCTTTCACCGTTTGTTTATGACTCGTTTCGAAACATATTTGAGTAGACGTCTACTTTGTTTAACGGTCGAATGACTACTAGTAGACGTTTACAGGCAGTAGTCGTTCGACTGTTAAACAAAGTAGAAGGCTACCCGAATTACGTGTCACAGTTGTGATTTTTGTGTTATAATATGTGATGTGAACATTTTAATGTTTTAATTAATCTCATGATGAAACAGGTAAACACTACGCATAACAGGCAAATTTAGTTAAGGGGAGAGTGGGGCAATACCGCGCACTTTTAATAGTTTTTATTTTTTGTATTCAATTTGTAAACTCAAGTAAAGAAGGAAATCATCTCATTTTGTGAAAAATGTAATTTTCTACAAATTCTTGGCTCCAAATTTGAAATATCTAGAACCGATTTAGATTGTTATACCCATTTTATAAAAATGTTACGTTACAAGGTATTGTCCGTAGGGCTAGTATTGTCCAAGGGGCAATATATAACGACAAATATTGAGTGAAAATAAAACAAATATTCAAAGTTTAGTAACACATTTTTTTTTTTTTTTTTGTAGGCGAAAAACCTGGGTGGTTATCATGGCCTAAAAGCAACACATTTTATTTTACCACTAGTAAGCCCCCGTGAAAAATCACAGGCACAATATTAGATACACATCAGAAATACATCATGTAAAAAAGTACTATTTAAAAACAACAGACTGTATCTAGGTCTACCTAACTATGCTGACAGGGATGTTTAACTCGGTAAATGTGTACAACTTTAAGAATTATAATTAAATTTATATACGCTATTACATATTTTAAGAAAGATAATATTTCATATTGATAGATCAAATGATTTAGAAGTTGTTAATATTTTAGTGAAGAAATTAATAATCGGATATGTTTATATATTATACGAAGATGTATGAATGTTTCCGAAGCTAAACGAATATGTATCTCTTCTTTGAATGTGTATAAATGAATATATTGATGAGAAAAGATTGTATTTATGTACAGTTTATAACCTCAAAGCAAATCTTATAACGTATTATAGCATACAAATTTTAGTTCTATAACTCATGTTTAAAAAAATCAACTTCACAAGTAATTATAATGGTTGAAGTTGTAAACATAACCCCAAAGTATAATCTACACTAGGTTTTGTTTAAGCATTACAGATGATGGGTGAAGTTAGCTGTTATATTGTATGTTACTCACGTACGTACAGACCTACACTCGCTTTTATAGGAGTTGATTGAAATAAGTAGAATGTAGAATTCTTTTTCTCACCATCTGTAAAAAAAATTGTAATATTTTACATCTCCGGAATTAAACTATATGATTGATTAGGCCTATACTTGAAGAATTGGCACCTGACTAGTTTGCAATTCGTTGCCTTAGGTCTTACAAAGGTATTTTTAAGTTACAAGTAAATACCAAGGTACACTGTATTGCCCCGTGACGACATGTCACCACATTTTAAACCCTAACCTAAAAACAAAGACTTTATGTGTGAATGTATGAATGTTAGCTCAAGAAATGAGCTATTCAAAACAATTAGTTTAAATAACGTCATTAGTAACACATTTGATTTATCTCAGTTGTGGTGAGTCGGAGGTATAATAAGAAAAGTTGGTGAAATCAAAAAACCTTCCGTCATTGTCACTCCCGTAAGTCTGCAAGCTCTCCAACTGTTTGATCTGTTTCGCATTCTTCCCGCTACGCAACAGCACTTCTCAACACTCATTACTCCCTCTAGGGAATTTTAAAAAGCAGTGCATGGTATTTCCCCGCTCTCTCCTAAATATTTATATCAAATGCCATCTATATAAATTGTTTTCAATAAATTAATTCTACAACAACAAATTTATTACAATTGGTAATCTAGAGTAACCGGATGTGCCTAAATAACTGCATTTACCGTCAGCAATCTTTTTGAAGTTTTCTTCAAATTAAATTGTAAATATTATACAACACAGATGTTTCGGACATCAATCTTTCATCCGGGTGGTAAAAACATTTAAATAAAAAGCATTATAAATAACAGCAGTGCATAAAACAGTCGCGCACTATTAATATCATTTACAGTTCAAATGACATGTCTCCTTGGCGCTATACGGTTCTGTGCGTAACCAGCTGATTTTGACAAGCTGTTAGCTGGGTTATTAGCTCGAAAGTAGGGGTTGCATCAAACAGTTTTTATATTATAATTAATTTACTCATGTCTGCTCCTACAATTATTTTTGTTTGCACGATGGCCGTTTTGACTTTTTATTCGGTCATGTTCGTATGCGTCTTTTCGGTAACATTATACTGTGTCACATTTTTAAACAACAGATTTTTGAACTTTGGCGTACATTTAAATAGTTAAAAAACACTGACACTTTTACAAACATTTATTACTGTTCAAACACTTTGTTTATTGTTGAGCAACAAACTTTTAGAAGATTAGTCTTTGTCATTTCAAGAGACTGTGTAGCCGGCTGTGGTTGATAGTGTACAGTACTGATCAGTTTTAAACTATTTAAATGTATGGCTAAGTATGACCTTGGTTGAATAAGAAGAAAAAATAGCCGTAGTGCAAAAAAAAAATATTTGGAGGAGCAAACGTGAGAAAATTAATTATATTATAATAATTTAAAAGATCTCTAGTAAGGTGAAGAATATATAAAACAATTTTTTGTCATTAAAAAATTTATCCGGGTGCTAGCTAATTGCTAATTTCTCAATTACATTGAATACCATTTCATTCTTAAGTATTAGCACACTCAAGCAGAAGTATTTTAGTAAACTCATTTAATGATTCTCTTTACTTTAATAATGTTCCATTCCCACTGATTTATTAGCATATACGAAGAAATGAAATAAATTAATGTTATATTATTTTTCTTTGTTTATTTCTGAAAAATTATAGACCCAATATATAATAGGATTACTTTATATTTATTTACACTGTATTTTCTATTGTTTTTAATGCATTGGCACCACAGAAAAAATGGCCAGCAGTTGCAGGAAGTTCTTACTTTTACTATATTCGGGAAATGTTTATGTTTTTTGTTTAAAACTGTGTTTATTGTCGGTTACAGAGCGGGCAAAACCGAAGTCTTGTCTGATGATCTGCAGGCTGCCGACAAGCGTGTGGATTTTATCAGAACGGCATGCCAGAATACCAGTAAGAAGTTGTCGGGTTCGTTGTTAGGCCAGGGGCAAGATGTAACCGCTAGAGAGAAAAGACTGGTGAGAGTTTAAAACTATTGTTGCTGTAGTGTTAAGTATAAGAATATCAGCTGTTGTTTGAGTTAAACTTATGTTGAAATAGGGTTAAATTTATAAAACTCTCTTAGAAGTAATGTTAAACTTAGAAACTTCTATGAATGTTAATTCAGATCTCAGATTTTTCTTATTAATTATTGATTTTTACTGGGTGTAACAAACTATAAACTAAACTAAAAATAATAATTCGATCTTGCAGCTCAACCGCGGACATGAGTTGAGCGAATTTCCACAATTAAGTTTATATGTTTTAGGGATTCAACCAACTATTTGGGAAATTGATCTACTCACGAAGAACTGTGTGTACAAAATATATTAGTAGAATTTGTTTCCACCTCAGCCTCCAGCTCCTACTCACTTCGTTCCGCTTGCAGCTAAAAAACTAGCTTAGCGAGTTTGCACCTCAACCTCAAGGCCTCGGATTATGCTTTGTGAGTTTGCATCCCATCCATCAGCCTCGGATCAGAAGATGACACCATGGTAAAATCTCCCATGTAGACCGGGAAATTTTATAGTATTTTACATTTTGATCGAATTCGCCAGAACCAGACGGGCTATAAGAAACAATACAGACGGGTGTAGAAAAACAATATGTTCAGAATAATATCCTATAATTATTTATCTTTTTAGAGTTTTATTTCACTGGGTCGAGTTTGGTAGCTAAAAAAATCCAACAACCAGAAGCAAATTTGTTTGACTGGAAGTAAAAAATTTTTTAAATTCTTTTTACTAGAATATTTTTTTTTTTTTAATGACTTAGGGCCTAACTAAAAAAAATTGTTATAGGAGATTATTCTTCACATTTTGTATTTTTACACGACTTTATTTTTTACGTTTTCCCTAAAATCTATCAAAACTTAAAACACCATAAAAAGTACCTGGTTCAAATCCTCGGCAGATTCTGATCCTAGGCCGAGGGCCTTGTGCGAGCAGCGGGTAATCCGGGGCATGGGTGCAAACAAGTTCTACTAATATATTTCGTGTACGCCATGTATTCAGCGCCTTTGTGAGGAGACCAGTTTCCCAAATAGTTGGTTGAAACCCTAAATCATATAAACCTACAGGGTGTCCACGGATCGGGAATTTCGGGAAAAGCGGGAATTATACGGGAATTTTTTCACCGGGAAAATACGGGAAATATACGGGAATTCCGCTGGAATTCCGGGAACTTTATGTTACGACGCTATTACGTATTGCGGTAGAACACTCGTTGTTTTTAGCAACATTTTCGTCTCTCTGACGAACACCATTTTTATTACACATCTCTTTTGATTTTTTCTACTGTAATGAAACACTACTAAAGACATAAGTTGGGTATCGATATCTGATAAGTGAAAAACTAATTTTGCCAAAAATCGGAGGGTCGGAAAATAAGAAAGCATAAACAAATTTCAACTTAGAAGAGCGGTGAAATCTTCTTTGTCAATCATTAAACAAACAATATTGATTCCTCCGATCCTATTCATTTCCTTTCACATTCTCTTTCTTGCTATCAACACTGTTGAATTTGACATTAAAATATATTTTTACCGAAAAATGTAATGTTTTATTTTTGAACCTGTCTAAATTACCTCTACTATTCATAATATCCTGCACGTTAAAATAATTATAATAACCGTGAAAGTTAAAATATTTTAGCTGACCGGTACCCGCTAAAAGTATTTTGTATAAAAATGAATAGTACTAAAATATTGTATTTTGTTTACGAAATTTGCTGTATGTTACATCGAAGAAAACATAGCAAGCACACTGTTTTAAAAATACATCTATTCCTCTATACTAGAACTGCATCAACAATGGTATTTGGGAATAACTCGAATTTGTTTATGAATATGCGTTGATGAGAACCCGTTCAAGGACAAAGTCTTTGGTGTAAAGGGGGTGGGATAGTTGCGCTATTTGCACTGTGGGTTGGAAACCGGTTTTTGACAACTTGATTAGTCATCATTTGCCTGTCAGATACCTGTTACAACGAATACGGCTACTTGAAGTACTGATTACAAATATTGATTTCGACTACTTTTATTCACTTACTTAAAAAATACGTACTGTACTGTATATTGCTGAACAAACCATTACTAGAGTGAAATTACACTTTCAATGCGTAAATCATTTTCATTCATATTCATAAAACAAGTTTCAATTCAAATGTACTGTAAAATTCCCCAGTAAAATATTTAGGCAATTATTGTTTCATTTGTTAAGTAAATGATTTTTGTTTTATTTGTGTTCATATGTGTAGGCTTAGTTATTTGTACAAGAAGGTAAATTATGCTCAAGGTCGCCTACTATTTCGTTTGGTGCCGTGTCTGTAGAATCAGGGTGTCTACTGCAATTAAAAGTAACGAATTTTATAGATCGGTAACAAAAGTATAATAATTATAATTATTTATATTAGGTGGGGCAACAAAGTTTGGACATTTTCGGGATTTTCGTTACCCGTGATTTATGCTTTTTGTGGGAGTCCCGACGAAATACTTTTGATTTACTTGTTAGCGAATTTGTATAGGAAAGATGAGCTATTACAGTGAACCTTATGGTGAGACCTAAGGTCGGGAGTAGTAAATGAGCACCGATCGTGGTCCCCAGAACACGTTTTAGGGTATCTAAAATGTTTATATAAATATATGTCCCCATATATATGTTTGCACGCTAGCGCCAGCATTTTAATTCCGATTTCGTACATACGTTGGTTGTCTATGTCACTCGGAGGAGTTCGTTAACAAACCAAAACCGAAAGCGCGGTTTTTTACCGGAAGTAACTATTTTTTGAGATTTTTCGTACGAGAATGAAACGTTTTTATTTTTTTATATAAAAAAATGAATATAAGGTACTATCTGCACATTTTGTTTTTTCACGACTTTTAACTCGCTTGGTTCCCCCAAAATCGATAAGACGCAAAATACCATAAAAGTACTCGGTTAAGATCCACGTGGGTGATTTCACCGTGCGGACATCTTCTCATCTGAGGCCGACGGCCGAGTTTGTACGCTGCGAGCGAAGCAGTTCATAACCCAAGGACGCAAGGTTGAGGTACAAACTCGCAAAGCAGCGCGTGAGTCGAAGCTGGAGGCTTAGGTGCAAACAAATTCTACTAATATATTTCGTACAAACAGCTATTCAGCTCATTCGTGAGTAGATAAATTTCCCAAATTGTTGGTTGAAACTCTAAAACTTATAAACTTAATTTTGGAAATTCGCTCAACTCACGTCAGCGGTTCAGCTGCGTGGTTGAATTATTATTCCTTTCCACAAATAGCGACATTTAATTTCCACATTTATGAATTTACCAACTGTCGTCTAAATTATATTTTCGTGCACCTTAGCCGTTGTTTTTTAAATTCATTTTTATCGCCGGTATGGTATATTTATATATAAAAACGCTCGGGAGTAGGGGTTTTCGCGGACATACCCTGTTGTATATTAAATTGCGTTTTAATGCCTGCGTTTCATAAAATTAGCTCAAATAAATTTATTGTATTTTAAATAATATTTTAACATTGGTAGTTCATAAAATTTACACACATTGAATTCGAGCGCCGATTTCTTTTGCGGACATTCACTGTGGTAATTAAATTATATTTTATAACTGGTATTTCATACATTTTGCCTAATTGTATTCAGGCTTTGTTATATTTCGTAAAAATTCACTGTGTTATATTCAATTTCGCCGATATTTGATAAAATTAGTGCTAATTGTGATCGGGCGTTAATTTCTTCCATGGGCCATGTATTTTAAATAATATTTTAACACTGTTTTTATTAAATTTGACTAGGTTAATTGTATTTGAGCGACCATTTCGTATGCGGTCATTCCTCCAAGTATTTTAAATAACGCTTCAACACTGGGAGGTAATTCATAGAATTTGCATGACTAATTGTAGTCTATATTTGTGAATCTTATTAGATTTGTAGTTGGCAGCCTGTAGAATAGGCTAGGTCCTACGTCTTTAGTATACAGTAAATGTATAGTTCCAATGACAAAGTTGCAAATATACATTAGGCTATATACGTTTCTCACTAAGTTGAAAAAATATGTCTGTTAATCCTAGTTTAGGAAGCATTTTAATCGTATTTTGGCTCATTTTCTTTAGAATTTTATGTAGAGTTCAAAAAACTTGAAAATTTTAAGTTTAAACTTGAAATAAAAAAAGTTTTAGTACTGCGGAACAGCGCCAGTAGGTGAGTCATTGTTTGCTTCCGGCCGGCTCAGCGAGAGGGTCGGGAGGGTGAGTTGAGGTCCAAGAATTCCTACTCTGGGTATCAATTCTGAAAGAACAGACTACAAGAAATGTTGTTGTGTATCCTAAACATTAAAATTTTATGTTTTACACACTGTTATTTGTAGTGTAAATACAGTTTTCCAATCAAGAACTATATTTATGGGTAGAGGAGCAGGCGTAGTAAGGTTGACTAAATTGCGCAGTGCAAGCTATCTTTCACTTTCATCTTACTTCACCTTTTGTTTTGTTGTTTACATCAACCACAAAACATCATCACATTTTCTTTATTACTTCGGCTCGCATTAAAATGCCGAAGTATTGAAATCTTGTGATAATTTTTGTGTGTCTGTCTGTTAACACGATATAATTATGCACTCACAAACGTTGTAAAAATCGTTGTAATTTTATTGGTACAAACTTTTGAAAATACAGTTTGGGGTAACGTTTTATATGTTTTTGGGTACGGGAAAACTGATTTTGAGAGTTAAAAAATCGTCACGCATCGGGGTCACGTTTTTGGAGTCAATATATTGAAAATACAGTGTGGGGTATCGTTTTTAATGTTTTTGGGTACGGGAAATCCGATTTTGACAGTTAAAAAATTGTCGCGCTTCGGTGTCACGTTTTTGGTCAACATTTTGAAAATACAGTGTGGGGTACCGTTTCAAATGTTTTTGGGTACGGGAAAC
>JAGFPH010000486.1:323684-346818 GCA_018207615.1 Philaenus spumarius
GTTTTTGGGTACGGGAAACCCGATTTTGACAGTTAAAAAGTCGTAGCTGGTCGGAGTCACGTTTTTGGAGTCAATATTTTGAAAATATAGTGTGGGGTATTGTTTTATATGTTTTTGGTTATGGGAAAACCGATGTTGACAGTTAAAGCGCCGTAGCGCGTCGGGATAACGTTTATGGGTCAAAATTTAAAAAATACAATGTGGGGTATCGTTTTATATGTTTTTGGGTATACGAGAAACCCGATTTTGACAGTTATCTAAAAAAAAAAAAAAATACGAGCCGAAGTCTCGAAAAAATGTTCTATCTTTTCATCTTGTTTTTTTCATTTATTTTCTGGATATTTGCTTTCTTATCGTCACTTCACTTAGCCTATGTGTCTGTGTGTTTCAAATTATTGTGTAATATATATTCTTTGATTATAGAAGTTATTTATTTGTTGTATTATGCTTTGATAAATGGTTTTTTACATTAAAAAGCACACATAGATATAAATAATGTGAAGTGTATCGTGAATAACAAAGTTAAAACATGTGCTATTTTCCGGCGGGAAAAACATGATTTACCGGCGGGAAAATGCGGGAAATATACGGGAATTTTGAAAATTTGTTTTTGTGTGCACCCTGACCTAATTTTGGAAATACGCATGAGTTGGTCAGGGAATTATTTACCAGCATTATGTAGGAACTCTGTATATTACACCTGCATTTATGTATATATGTAAATTCCGTACATGCATTGCATTACTATGCATAAGACCTGATGTAATTAGTTTTGTAATGAAATAGTTGGACTATCAACTCTTATACAATACTTTGTTACAGAAAAAAAATGCAGAATATCTACTTGGTGTTACGATGTTGGAGAGTGGCGTTTGTGAAGAGGACTATTTATTAAGGTAAGTTTTTATGGGGTTTGTTCGAGACTAGTTCTGTGATATTGAGATAAAAAAAAAGAATGCCTATATTGAACAAAATTACTCCGTCAAATAACGAGAATATCTTGAGGTGATTTTAAATAAAAAACAATCCACGGTACAACTGGCCTCGGAGCTCAACAGGGTCATGCTCTGTTGGATACCAGGGCATGTTTGGAATCGGAGGAAATGAGCGTGTAGATAAGCTCCGAAACAAGGCAGCAGCTCCTGAATTCACAGGACCCTCTGATTCACAATATCACGGGTTTGATGACTCTCACTTCTTGGCCCGTATTAGAAAATTGCCTCCGAGCAGGTCCAATGTGAAAAAGGTGGTAGCCCTAATCACGTTTTAATTAGTTTTAATTAGCCGTACATGGTCACTTTAGTAAACACATGAAGAGAATGGGCATTTTCTCCTATGATCCAAAATGCAGGAAATACGGCCTGCAGAAGGAAACCGCAGAACACCTGATCTATGTGTATGAGAGGCTCGAACAGGTAAATTGTAAAACCTTTGGAAAACTTAACAAAGGACAGAGCATCCCCCAGGATGACCTGGTCAAAAGGATTCACAGGTTCACTGAGCTTTTGTATCTTGACAAGGGTTTAACATCCTTAATGTGGGAGCACAATAAGCCCTTGAGGGTGACATGCAAAAGGTTTGGACCACACCTAAGTAGAAGAAGAAATAAAAACAAAAATGTGCTGTTTTTGAGTTATTTTCATATATTGTAAATTTTTATAAAAAACTTTAACCCTACAGATGTTTGGCTGCTCAATTTGAGCAGTCAAAACGCTTGGCCTATCTCGCACTACTCAATTGACAACTCTACTTTGTATTGAATATTTCACCCACTAAAAATCATCCAACACAATAAACAAAAACTGTTGAAAAGTAAATGATTTAAACTCAAATTTTAGTGTTTACAATTTTTTTATAAAACATATATTTACATATGTAATCATTGTTTTAAAATTGTAGTTTTCTGAAAACCTAATGTTGCGCGAATAAAACCCAAAGAAATTACTCATCTTTGTCACTTCTATCAAGCCCAATACCGCTCGACAGAAATATTTGGACAATAATATAAAGAAACCATTGGATTCATCAAGATTTAAACTTTCTAAAACTTCCTTCCAATCAGACGTCACTCTTATAGTTTCGAAAATATAAAAGTTTTTGTAAACCCTTGCAATTGGACAGTTTTCAACCAATGAAACAGCAAATTTTGCATCCGATATATCGCTTACAATTGGATGTATTTCTATTTATATCTTGATATCGTTTTGTAGGAAAAACTTCGATCTTTCGTTTGGTGTAAAGTAAACTAGATTTTACTGGTTAGATGTTATTCATACAGCATGGGAAATACAGACTTTCAAAGAATTCAAACCACCACTTGAGAGCACAAAGCAAGTCTGTTCCCACGCTGATCCCAACGGCCATTTTGTATTCCCTTTATCCGCGCGAACTTTGGACAGTTTATTCTAATTTTGTGGAACAAGTAATGCAATGTGAAATAGTTTACAAAATGAGAATTTACAAGTACAGTAGAGTCCGCTTTATCCGGCCTAATATGGCGGAGTACCAGGCCGGATACCATAAAAGCCGGGTAATCCGGTATAGGGTTAAAATAAGCCAATGAACTTACATGAGAAAACTTTATAGTACTACTGTAATTTAAATTGGAATCATTCAATAAAACAACAAATAGATGGACCATATCTTGGGGTTTATTATAGTAGATACAACCATTGTTACAAGTGTAACATATTTTAACTAGAGTACTGTACGTACAATATTGTATAAAAACCTCAAACAAATTTTGCATTAAAAGTTGTATAAAAATGATGGAACAAATTAAAATTTTTAACGTTGTCGTCACTACATTGCAGGTGTTCTTATGTGTTGTAAGATGTTTTCGGATCGCTTAGATAGTGCTTCATTTATTTCATTATATTCATTGGATGCTGGGCCGGATAATCCAAGGGATCGGATAAAACGAGGCCGGATAAACCGGACTGTACTATATACAGATAGATTCTATGATTTATTCTCTACACTTTCTTATAATAATATTTCATTTTTGGACAAAGGAAATATTAATAAATTACTATTCAAATATGCCTAGTTTTGTTAGCAGTCTTGTAGTAGGAACATAAAAACTGGTGTTTTCAAAATAAGAAATTTGAAATTGATAAATATTAGTATGCAGTTCTATTTAGAACTAAATTACAAAACTGTTTTACATTTATGAAAAAATTTAAAAATTGTTTACTACTTTTTATGTAGGCCTAAAGTTGAACTTTTTCCTTGAAATGAACATTTTTGTTTCTTGAGCTAATAACTTTTTTATTGGCATATGTAATTTCTTTGAACCTTTCTGTACAAAAAAACTACGAAACACTTTTGGACTGGTTTATAATTACTATATTTGGCAAATTTTTGAAAATATTCTTGCACACGCACCGAAATTGTTTGGTGTTGCAAAAAAAATTTACACAATCAGTTCGAGGGTTAAGATTTAATCTTTGTAGTCCTTTTAATTTCCTATTCAACAGCGCTTCCTATCCTATTAGAGCGCTTCCGGAGAGTTGTAGGCTATGTCATTAAAATCCATCAAACGAACGAACGCTCATTCAAATTATTTTCATTTAAAATGTTTAAATTGCCGCCATTTTGAAACGTATGATTGCATCAAGTTGATTATTGTTTGCAAAGTAGGCTTTTACAGTGTCGAGCAACTTGATCTACTTAGCCATTCAAGAGATATAAAGCAGCTGAGCCGAGTGAATACAGTTGAACTTGGTTTTAAAGGCCTTGACTAATGCGTCAACTCCAACATAGCGTCATTTTTGTTTTAGGTCCGGTCAAATCGTTATCTTTTACATTATTATAAACACCTGTTTTAGCGTCAATAAATATTTTAACCACTCAGTTGTAACATCACAAATATACAAAATATCAATGTCAAACTTTGAATTCAGTTTTCTCAGTACTCGAAAAAACATAGAATTCAGGCTTTCCTCTGATTACAGGCCGAATTATCTCCCTTCTCAGAATCAAACCGCGAAATAAACAAACTACGTAATTTTTTCACACGTTAAACCTCCGGCTCGATCCATCAAAGTCGGTAGAGGGGACTACTAGCAACACTGCTAAGTCCCCACCCCTCGTAAGGAACACGCTATGCAGTGTCAGTTGTGTGGTGTGAGTAACTAAACCCATGACCTTGCTGGGAAAGTGTTCGGACAATACAAAAGTGCAGCAAGACTCAATCGTATAGCCTGGCGACACAATTACGTAGTTGTGATCAGACAGTTGTCCCCCCCACAGTAATGTTGACACTTTAAAATTGTTGTATGTTTTTTAATACAGTAAGTTAAAGTTTTAATTAATGTAATTTTAGTGTTTTTAATCATTTGTTAAACCATATTACATGTATTTACTCAAAAAAACTTTACACATTAACCAATATTACCTATTTTTAAAATTGTAGGTGACCTTAGCTTCAATTATCGGGACCCTATTGTACATTAAGTATAGTGTTTTCTTTTTAATAAACGTCATGAATATAATATTGCCAATACAGTAGAGCGTCGATAATCCGAACGTCAAAAATCCGAACGCATTCCGAGGCAGCCCCTGCAAAAATTTTGTTTTCGCAAATTCCAATTTTTCGTCTTAAAAATTTTACAAAAATCTTCATCGCAGTTTGACATTTTTATCTCTTTTTATCTTTTTTATAAACACTTCTTAATACCTGCTCTCACACACCTTCACAACAGACTGGCTGTCAGTATTTTCACTGTTACGCTCATAAGCTGTTTTAGCGCTAGCAGTAAACAAACAGCGTAAACATACAGAAAGTTCATTCATTTCTCTTTGTGTAATCATTATAACAGTGTGTCGTACATACAGTACTGTACTATACAGTATTTTTTAAATTTTTCGTTTGTGTTAACTATAATTTACAAGTGAACTTTTAATTATGTACTGTAATTGAGAGTTACTGTACAAGTGTAATAATGTTTGCCCTACTGTGTACGTGCAGGTTCTTCTAAATCATAATATGTAAGTAGTCTTACATACTGTATTGTAATTACATTACTGCTTGTACTGTTTAACCACTTTAATCGATTAAAATGCTTATATTTTAGCCTAAATGGCATTTTCTTAGCGGTTTTCAAAAGTTCGAACAAATTGATAATCCGAACCCCCCTTGGTCACAATTAGTTCGGATTTTCGGCGCTCTACTGTAATAGTAATACTGTATATAGTTTTTGTCCTTTCACTCAAGGTAACAAAAATACGATTTCCTGTTGGTACATCTTTATAACGTCACTCGGATGTTATAAACACCGCCACTCAGAATGTGTAGCGTCAACATTCGTTCGGTCTCTTCATTGACGCTATAACCAAGTTCAACTGTATTTCACAAGTTAGGAGTTCTTACCTGATTTAATTTATTTAATTGCGTTTATTTATTTATGTTGGCTTATAAATAACAATTTATAACGCTTTACGTTGATTTAATTTGATTGAAATTTGTAAACAGCCGCCATTTTGAAACGAATGATTGGATATAATCGCATTTTTTTCTTAAGACAGATCATTGTTAGGTTAAACTTCATGCCAAGTTTCAACTAAATCAGTCAAACATTTCTCTAGATATGAATTATTTTGTAAAAACAACAAAATTATTGATATCTGGAAAACAAAGTGAATATCTGGCCTATGTTTCTATGAACTTTTTTTCTTGTTTTTAGCTATGAAATGAGCTACCGAGTCATTGCCGTATAATTCTGAATCACCCCCTGCATATATATATCTTTTAAGTTGGGGCAAAAGGGTTTACGTCAGAAATTGTTAACGATACAGGAGAAGCACTCAAAGTTTTGACAAACTCATGGCTTGCATTGCAGTATATATATTATAATTTAAGAGAAGGGGCGAAATAGGCAATGTGGTAGCATGTAACTCAAGTGCTGTTTTGTTCTCAGTTCTTATTGACAAGCCATGATAGCTGAGTGGTTAGCGTAGAATCTTTCTGATTAGAAGATAATGGGTTCGAATCTCGGCTAGACCAGGTAACTTTTAATATCTGTGGTTTGAGGGTAGGAGGGCGGAAGTAAAGCAAACGGTGGTTGGCTCGCTTCCAAGCTGACGGGATGTGACTAGTTACCTGGTCTCCGGCTAGGGATGTTTTGCATAGTTTTTATAAGATTATAAATATGTATGTGTATATTATATTTATTAAAAAAATCACAAAAATTTGTTTTTATATAACTTTGACTTTTTTACCATTGATGTTTGAAATCACAAACAGTATAATATATTTTGTTCATACAATAACAATTCGTTAACAATTTCTGACTTAAGACCTTTTGCCCTAACTTCAAAGATATATATATATTTTATTCCTGGATTGATAAGTGGTAGTACAAACATTAATATGCTTTAAAATTGCTGATTTTTATTTAAAGGGTCCTAGTAAAGGATTCTTCAGATATACTTTTTTTTTCGATCCGATTCAAAATTTTGGAGTTATACCTTTTAATCGTTTTTGGGTAGGGATTTGAGGAATATTTGTATTTTCTCCAACTTGATAAGTGGTAGTAAATATGCTTCAAAATAGCTGAATTTTTGGTGAAAAAGTCCTTGTAGGATTTCCCTAATACGGATGTTTTTATTTTTCGTTTCGACGCAAAATGGTGGCCTATTTGATTCAACCCAAAATGGCAAAATTAGAGCGAGAAAGTTGAGTGATTTCTCCCACTCATAAGCCCCGAGTACAATTTGTGAGATATATCATTCGAAAAGCAATTAAATTTACTATAAACCTGTGCAAAGGTATTTTTGCACAGTTCCCGGTACACGGAACAAAGTTCATAGGAATCTTCCAATAAATGATATTTACAATATCCATGTAAAGAAAATTCGGGGTGGCAGTGCTGCTTACCCTTTTTTTGACATTATCTGAAACTACACACTTTACTGGGTCTAAAAATCAACTTTTCTGTATATTTTGGAAATTTAAAATAACTAATTTATCAGCTACACTTGAGCCTTATCATGTGGCCAATTCATGTGGCAGATAATCTTCATGATGACATAAATTAAAATAAACATCAATATGATGATTTTGTTAAGATAATGGTTCATTATTTAAAATGATTGGGGAAAATTTAATTGCTTTGTTATTGTCTCATTTAAGAATTGATTTGTTCTTTTATAAACCCTTTCTACTCTCATTTCAGATTCCCCATTGCAGCCCCCAGTTCTTATTAGCAAATTTCCATAGGAAAAATGAGCTATTGCAGTGGCCCTTATGATGAGACCCAAGGTCGGGAGTAGCAAATGAGTACCGATCATTTTCCCCAGAACACGTTTTGGGGTGTCATTAAAATTCATATATATATATATGTGTCCGCACTCTAGCGTCCGCATTTTAAGTCCGATTTGGTCCAAATTTAGTATACGTGTTGGTTGTCTATGTGGCTCAGACGAGTTCGTTAGCCAAAAAAATCCAACAACCGGAAGTAAGTTTTTTGATCGGAACTAACTATTTTTTGAGATTTTTACTACTAGAATGAAATTTTTTAGAGTTTTTTTCTAAATAAATAAATGTAGGATGTTATTCTGCATATTTTGTTTTTTTACGCGACCTTACAGCTTGCTTGGTTCCCCCGAAATCGACCAAAATGTAAAATACCATAAAAGCACCCGGTTCGAAGCCAAGTGGTGCAAACTCGCAAGGCCACTAGGCGCAAACAAATTCTACTAATATATTGCATACACACAGACAGCTGTTCTCAACGCCTTCGTGAGTAGACCTATTTCCCAAATTGTTGATTGAAACCCTAAAACATAGGCATATAAACTTAATTTTGGAAATTTGCTCAACTCACATCAGCGGTCCAGCTGCGTGGTCGAATTATTTAAGATGCAGGTATTGGAGTACACTCTAGTAACTACAGCAATTTATACTAGTGATAAAAAAATATTTTCTTATTTCTAGTCCATTTTTCCCCTTTATTACAGTACTAAAGCTAACTGTATTGCACAAAAAATAAAATAAAAATCATTCACATAAAATTTAGTACTCTAGTAATGTACAAATCCAGCCTAACTGTTAAACAGTTTCATATTCCTTCTCTTTGTCACTTGTCGTATTCATCGTCGTCTAAAGAATCCTCCAAATTCTTCATTATTTTAAATGGAGCATACATACCGGCAGCCACATTAAGCTGGACTGTACCTATTGTCCGTTTACAGTTTAGTTGATAGCATGGTCAGGCATTGTCCATGCTATTCAAACGGAGATCTTACGCTAGTAGCCCACATGAAAACATCACAACCTCATAAAACTCAATTAAACTAGTTATTAGGAATATTAATGGGGTTTACTTAAACATGAGGTACGTTACTGAAATAAAGAAATTTGGATCTTGAATTAAACACTGAGATAAGGATATTTGTAATTTAATGTTGTTGTGGATAGGAGCCGATGTAGATAGGTCAGGTAGTAGCGCGGCAAGCCTCCATAAGGCCCATGCTGTCAACTAAACTGTAAACAAGCAATAGTGTTGTGCTTTCAAAACATTAGGGTTTACGTTCCGAGTTCTGACGGAGTATACCAAATCTCCAAGAAAAGACTAAAGAAGGGTACGAGTACTTTAAGTAAAAGAGATGGTTAAATATGACAAAAAGGGAATACAAAGCCTTGATTGTGAGTTATGAGTCATGAAACAAGGGCAGCAATGAGCATTTTTGTATTTCTTGCCTCAGTGAAACCATTTGCGGTGTTGTTCTTTTAAAGAACTGTTCTGAAATAATTGTCGGACTGATATCCTTTGTTTTTATTTGTTTGCAGACAAGTTGTTTCAGAATGTGGGAAACTAGAAATGTGTCTTGCAAACGCTTGCGTCGAACACGAAGCTAAAGTAGAAACCAATGTGCTAACACCTTTGCAACAAGTGTGCGAGACTGATGTGCCTAATATAATGAAACATAAACGTAATTTGGCTAAACTGATATTAGATATGGACAGTGCTAGGACAAGGTTAGTATGTTTGCATGTATTATTATTATTGTTATTGATATATCAATTGTTAGTCGCTATTTTGAATATTGATATATTAAATATAAGACTTACCGTCTTCAATATTCTGTTTTGGGACGAAGGGAAACCTGAAAAGAAACTAGAGAATGGCAGAAACAGCCGTCGTTCAGTGTCGAAAAAATCAGAATATTGAAGACGGTAAATCTTATATTTAATAATAATTATTGACTTTACAACAGATGTAATAGGGGCCCTGGTCTGAGTCACTTAAAACTTTGGTTGGCCGATTCATAGTTTTTTTTTTACCGTCATTTTAACTTGACCCTTGGCGCTGCAAATACTTCTCGCTCTCTGAGTACTTTTGTGACTCGTACAAACCACTTGTTCACTCGCCTAGTTAGAGTTAAATATTTTTTTAAAAAGTGGAAATTAAATACAAATTGCTTGGCCGAGTTATCATTTTGTATGGTAAATATGCATACTATGGTTCGATAGATCGTTTGTGTACACAGACGGCCCTTCATAAAAGCGAACAAAGTGGTGCCTTTGACCCCGTGCGGCTCCGACCACAGCTAAGAATAAATTCAACACCGGCTCGCAATGAGAGTGAACAATAGATGATAGTAAAATCTCAAAATAATCTGTATATCTTCAATACTTCATAACTATTTTCACAGTTTATTTTATTCAAATGCGGGTGTGGGTATTGTCTTAGGGATAATTGTATAGTTGGTATTGGCAACACTGTCTATCAGGACTCAACTGACTGTCAAATTCGGCCGGCTTTCATAGTCACTTGATATAATTAATAGATTTTGTTTGACGTTTGTGTTACGTGTTACTGTGAAAAGTATTAAATTTTGTTTGTGAAATCGTTTTTAATATTATTAAACTGAAATGTCAGTAGTAAAAGGGAAAGAGACAACCGACGAAAGTATGAGTCAGGAAGTGGTAAGAGAAAAAGAAATCCTGGGAAAACTATAAAATAAAGATTAGTAGTTCAGTGAATCGATTTGTAAGAACAGTAGAGGCGCGGTTATCCAAGGTAACGTGGACCGAGAGTATCTTGGATAAATGAAAACTCAAATAACACGGACTCTGTCAAAAATCGAGAGGGAAACGTACGGTAAACTAGTGAAATCAATAAAAACGTGGTCAAAGATGCGAAAAAAGGCATCTATTGTATTATCAAATGAAAAACTAACGTTAAAATGAAAACAAAATAACAAATGATAAAAAACATGATAGGACTACAGTACATGTTCCAGTAAAAAACTTTTTTTAAGAGGTCCATAAGTGTTTTCTGTTTAACGAAACTCGCTCGCTTAAAAACTAAACAAACGATATGCAGTATGACACATGCGTTGTTAAAGAGCAAAGGCTTACTTGATACTGAATCAAACTACTGTATTCACAAAAACTAAAGGAGACGTGTGAGAGGGGGTAAGCCATGTAGGGTAGAAGTTCGGACAGATGGAAGCAGATGCAAGCCAAGCCAAGATAAGGAATGTGTACATCACCATCACGTAAACAATAACCACAGACATCTGTCTACTCTTACTACGCTACTAAGTCTATCCGATTACCCGATTAATATTATTGTTTATTCAAGTCATTTGTTTGATTGTTTATTTAGTTCACTACTTACAAATTAAATAATTGTGTTATTTATTTTTTTAAATGTATTATTTTCTTGGATAAACACCGGTATTATTTTAGTACTTGTACCGGTTAAAATACCTTTAAACATAAAAATCCTAATCCTATTGATGATTAGCAAAGCATTGGAATTACTGTATTGTACAGTATTTAATAATGATTAAAAACTGTGCGTTTTATTTTCCAGGACCATTTTTGACGATACATTATGTGACTAATCATATAAGTACAGTACAGAAGATTTGCCCCTATTTGGATTTCAGTTTGCGCAGTTCCTTTAAACGCATGCGTCTACCGCAAACCGTACTTTCAAACTTTTTTTGTTTGTTTTTTTACTACCTCGGTTAACCCGAAACTTGGTTAGTCGGGGCTCAGATATTCACGGCTCTACTGTAGTTGCAATATTTTAAGTACAAATAATGATGTTGAGGAACAAACCTCTACCAAACAATTAAAACATTGGCGTAAGTCGTGTTAAACCTATAGCTAACCCAAAAGAATCTGTTTAAGGCCGCCTCTGTTTGTGTACCGTAAGTATTTTAGCCGAGCGGCAAAAAGTCCACGCCACTAATGCTGCTGTGTAATTCCCCTCGGGAGGAGATGTCAACTCAACCGTGTAATAGCTATAAATGCATGTTTTGCTTTTTTCCATCCACACCAATTTTATTGGGTAACTTTGTAGGGTAATTCAACGGGTGCTAACTAAACAGATAGAAATAAGCATACTCCTATTGCCTCACTGATAATGCTAAATTGATATCTACAAGACAAATTACTGTAGAAAAAAGGCTGAAAAGCAAGCATTTTCATTATACAGTGTTCAGAAAT
This sequence comes from Philaenus spumarius, assembly GCA_018207615.1. Taxonomy (NCBI): domain Eukaryota; kingdom Metazoa; phylum Arthropoda; class Insecta; order Hemiptera; family Aphrophoridae; genus Philaenus; species Philaenus spumarius. The sequence goes on from JAGFPH010000486.1 coordinate 335,155, forward strand.
TTATGGATGGAAACACATATTTAAAATAAATTTGTATTAATGGAAAATTACAATCTTAAACTACTGCTGAAATACGTAATACATGTTACAATTGTGTGAAGAAACATGTGTTGAAGCCTACATATAAAATGTGATTTAGCTATGTAAACATTATACTATCTAAAACTTAAGTATTAGGATAAATCTTGTGGCTTCAGCCGGCAAAGACATTTTACATCCAGTTCTGTGTCCAGTAGCTGTACAGCTTCCACGTTAACATGTTTAAGAAGTCTCCTCTCATGTCATATAGCATAATCCCTGATAACGTCTCCCGCTAATTTCAGATTGAAGTCCGAATATAACTCATCCTTACGCTGATTACATCTTGCGTCAGTCATTGCATGAATTATGCTGTTTGACTTCGTTGGACCAACAATCGATTTGATGTCTTTGTACATCAACAAAGCTCTGCTCCGTTCGTCCGAATTGGTCTAATAGTCGTTAGACAAAGTAATTGTTTGATGTAAAGGTCCAATTGCGATTAAGCGCAAACAAAAATAACTTAGTATTTTGGTCACTGCAGTTAGCTGTATTGAATATTTTGTACTAATTGGTTTTATATTTTAAATTACTGACTATATATCAATTACAAAATTCTAGTTGTTCAACATTAATAAAATGATTCTAATGCTAGTTCTTTAAGCCTACTTAATTTTCTCATTTTATTGTAAGCAAGATACCCAATTTTATATTCTTAGTTAGTGACTAAATGATTTGATTTTTGTTTGCAGGTATCATACTGCACTTAAACATAGTAATAGTTCCTCAACGCAAGGAAATAAAGTGGACTCGATAAAAGACGAGTTGGAGGAGGCTGAGACCAAAGTGGAACAATGTCGGGTAAGAGACGATTAGTTTACGTTCAGTGGCCCTATTAGTACAATCAATTTGTGCTCCCCCCCCCCCGCGTAAAAGTTTTGATTTCTTCCATTTTATATGTTTTTTCGGGTGCTGAATCCGAATCTGAGGTTTGCCTACAAAATTTCTTAACGCAACATTGAAAAAAGGTAAACAAATCTAATTTTTGAGTGATTTTTCTATTATAACTTGAAAACTATCAACTTTTCATACATAACCTACCTATTCAAAATGAAAGAACATACTTTTTTTACAAATTTTACTATTTAGGTTTTCTTCTCCGACAAACTGTTTGGGCTCAAGCGCTAGTTGAAAATTGTCATATTTCGGATGTTTCCGCAAAAACCCACTTTTTCACTCCAAAATTCAAATTTATTACTTTCTCCTACTTTTATTAAATACTGGTTTCATCTGTTCTGCCATCTCCAGTAATAAAAAAATATTACTTAAAATAAAAAATGAATATACCACGTTTTTAAAGTGAACTAAAAAGTATATAATTTCTCCAACACCCATTACAGATTTATAAGCCATACAGATTCCTAACCCCTTACAGATAATTTTGAAAATTTGTAATTATGAATTTTTAATAGCTATGAAAATACTTGTAAGGTTAAAAACGAAAAAGTGGGACCCCTGCAATAGATAATTGAAGCATGAATAGACCACCTAAGTCACTGGCAATTTTATTAACTACAAACTTTTCTGTGAGTTTTCTACACTCCTTACCTATTGCATGCACCTGTTACGAAGTGAAATGAGGGTTATCATTAATTTATATTTTAACTATATTAGATGTAGAATTTTATTAGTAGCCTACGGTGCAACACGCGATGAAGTCAAATCGCATAGTTGCATTTTGTAGCAAGCCAACGACCGAGCTAGACGAGTAAAACTGAGTGAGGACAGAGGTGTTAAATAGAGGCGACTAAATTCGAGACGGGGCTTTTTAGGTGGTACGAGTGTAGGTGTACATCGGGGCAGGGCGAGCTGATCGGAAGAAGCCACGAAGACAAAATAAGGTGAAGGAACATTTATTGTGAATATTTGGGGAAAGTGTTATAGCATCAAGCTAAGTAGAATCAGTTTTGTTTGTTTCATAATTAAAGTAATTATTTATTTGAATGATATCCGTACTTGAGAACTTTGGGAAGTAGATACATTATTTGAACTCAGTTTTGCCCGTAGAGTTAGGCATAGGATATATAAATATTAAAGATTATTGTTTCTGAATATATAAAGTAGAGCACTGTATTCATTAGTCTATTTAACTGTCATTGGAATAAAAGCTATGTTATGTTCTTGATGGAGTTTGAGTTATTGTAGCAAGTATAAGATCCTCTCACGAAATAATTAGAGCCAAGCGAGTAGTCTTTATATAAAGATCACTACGTAATAAATTGGTGGAGGCGCCAATTTTTAGGTTTTTACCTAAATCACAAAAATTTTACTATTAAAAAGTTTTTGCTTAAGTTATTAACCCAACAACGGCCACGGTTAAAGCTAAAATTGGCCAGCCCGTTTTTAGCGTTTTGCAAGCATATTTTTAAAAATTCGCCAAAAATAGTAAATGAACCTTAATCCAAATGTGTTCAATAGCTTTTTTGTAGAAGAAACTTCAAAGAATTCAAATATGCCACTAAAAATTAGTTTATTTTGAAATTGTAAAAGTTATTAGCTCAAGAAACAAAAAATGTTCAGTAACGAAAGGAAAAAGTTCAACTTTAGACCTACATAAAAAATAGTAAACATGGAGTAAATAGTAAACAGTAAGCGTAAAAAAGTTTCGTAATTTAGTTCTAAATAGAACTGTATAAAAACATTTATCAATTTCAAATTTTTTATTTTGAAAAAAACTGTTTTTATGTTTCAAGTACACAACTGGTACCTACCTAGGCCTAGATTGTAACGTGCTTTACTAATATATGCTTTGACCAAAAATGAAATATTATTATAAGAAAGTGTAGAGGATAAATCAAAGAAAAGAACGGTGTACTTGTCTTTCCTTAGTTCACAAAAGTGTTTGAGTTACATTTGTTTGAATAACAAAAAGACATCTGTCGAATAAAAACTCCCGACTAAACACGTGCAAATAGGTCGCGCCGTTAGAATAGCGTGAGAACAAACGCCCTAGGCGATCTCACCAAAACGTCACTTTCCACTGCAGTCTAGACAATCACAAAACCGGTTTTATCCGGATTACTTGGCACCATTCGAAACTACAGACTTTCGTCTACAAAATGGTGTGAAGCAATCTGTCAAAACATTGGGCGTTGCCTTCTAAATAATCGTTGACAAAATGGCCTGTTTATCGATTGAGAGACTGTCCAATCGCAAGGGTTTACAGTATCTCTTGTCTGAAACAGTAAATGTACTGTGAAATCTGATTGGAAGACACCAACAGAAAGATGAAATCACGAAGAATCCAACGGTATCGTTAGAAATGCCAAAGAAACATTATTGTAGATGGTGAGAAACGTTGCAAGAGTGGGAAATAACAGTACAATTGTATGCAGTTTCGCGCGTGGAAACAGCTGTAGCCTGATATGCATATTTTAAAACGATGATTACGTATGCAAATATACGTTTTACGAAAAAGTTGTAAACACAAAAATTTAAGTTTAATTCATTTCCTTTCCAATGGTGCCAGTTTTATTACGATTGGATAATTTTAAGTGGGTTAAATTATCGTTTATGCAAATATATGCAAATTTATGCAAATGTGTGAAGTTGTTGCGTTTGCGCCGTGAAACCTGGTGTTGTGGTGTCGTATGGCCCTCAGTGGGTTAAATATTGTTCTTTTCAAAATAATTCCATAGAGTAAATTTAATTTTGTTTTCTTTCGAAGGCACATTCATTATTTTAATAATCTGTTGTGTGAGAGTATTTGATTATAAACATTTATTTATTATTTTAAGTACATTTTCGTAAGAATAAATTTGTGTTACAGGTTGTGAGTGTTACTATGATAAGTAGTTTAAGTGTATTTCATGTGTTTGAAGACATTTTATGTGTTTTAATTTGAAACTGTGTGCAGAATATATGATATATTATTTTACTGTGTTTCGGTGATTTCTTAGATAGGGAATATTTTAAGCGAACAGTGTTTTTTTTGGCAGTGTGTTTTAAGGAGATTAGGTCGTGCAGATAATTTTAATTAAGTGTTGTGGAAAGCTAATGGATATTGAGAAGTTAGCCGTAGACAATACTGATTAAAGATCTATTTCGTCAGCTTTAGAGCACACTTCCGTTACTGTCAACGACATCGCAGAGAATCCGCTTATAACGCGCATCAGGAGAGGTTTCCAGACGGCACGTGTTTGCAGATTTTCAATTTGACAACGGACATAATTTCCAATGAAAATTACTTTAAGCTTGTCAGAAATAAAGCTTTTGACGCGGGAACGTGCTGAGGAACTGTACAGAGAGTTAGGTTTAGAGATTCCTGTGCAATCAGATTTAGAGTATTTGCGGTCGCATTTAAGATTAATTAAGTTCAAGGCAGATTCAGAAGTTAACAAATCATTAGGGGATTATGATAATGTGTTAGTTGTTAAAAATTCACAAGGTCCATCAAACTTAAGAGAGGAAAATATTTACGACCAAGTAGAATTTAATGAAAGTACAGCGGTAATTGTATCGCCACAAATTAATCAAACTAAGAAAGAGGATTCTCACGTAATAGCTATGGCACAAGAATGTTCGCCATTTTTCAATCCGGGAACGTTTAAGGGTTGTCCGAACGAAGATATTTTTGTCCATATAAATAGATTCGAACGCGCAGCTGTAGCAAATAACTGGCAGGACGATAAAAAAGTTATTTTCTTTCCAATGTATTTAGATGAGGTTGCCTTATCATATTTTGAAAACTTTGAGAGAAAAAATTTAAATATCAGGTGGGGAGATGTCAAAAGTGCTTTTCTCCAAGCTTTTGCACCTACAGAGAGTAAAGAATTGTTATTAATGCGATTGAATAGTAGGATACAATTAACATCTGAATCCTTAATAAAATATAAAACCGACGTCGAGACATTGTGTGCTAGGATTGAACCGGATATGCCAGAAGAAAAATTGTGTAATCATATTTTGAAAGGGTTGAATCCAGCAATTTTGCAGCAAATAGCAATGTTGGACAATTCAACATTACAAAAATTAGAAAACAACATTCAAAATTGTGAAAGAGCTAGCTTTATGATGCGTACACGGCTAGGTTTAAATGGCCAGAGCATGGATAGTACAGAAAGCAAGGGGAAGGAAATGGAGAACAAAATAGATATCATTATGGGAATGTTGAATAGGTTAGGAATACGAAACGACAGATCTAGGAGTAAAGAGAATCTCAGGGAAAGTCCCGATAGTAGGAACTTAAGCCCTGACTACAGCCGAACAAGAAATACAAGTTTTAGTAGGGAACGGGAAGTTTCACCTAGTTATAGAACTCATAGGGATCGACCAAGAGCAGATAGTAGGGAAAGAAAGGTATATTTTCAAGAAAGGGAATCAAATCACAGCCAAGGTAGTAAAGAATATGGCGGAAGTAATAGGGTGTCGTCTTACACAAAACGATGTTTTATTTGTAACAGAGAGGGGCATTTTGCTCGAGATTGTAGAATTAGATATCCAAAAAACTAGTAACGCCTGGAGTACAATATAAGTGCTCTGGAAGGCAAAACGAATATCGGAAACACAAAATAAATCTTGTAGGCAATCATAACAGAAACCAAGACATAAATGATTGTAAATTAAGGCTAGATAATATAAGGGATAGGCTCATACAGCGAGAAGCTCAGAGGGAGCATATTAGGTTTTTGAAAAAATTTCACGCAGCAGATTCAAAAATTATAACCGATAAACAGATTCTTAAAACAGTTATTTTTAAGAAACAAGAAAATAAATCTAAACAGGCCGATATAAAGGGACATTTAAACGTTACAATGAATGAACGCTACGAACGTGATATGCTGACTAAGTTAGATAAGCGGTTAACATATTCACCTAGATCAGGGAGTCCTGACAGTTGCTTTAGTGACAATAAAAACATCTGTAAAAATAATTTTGTCATCGGAAAAATTTCGGATATTGCTTTAAATGTACCAGGGATTTTTCAAGGAAATGAAGTAGCTATAATATTAGATACAGGTTGTAATATCTCTTGTTTAAAATCAGATTACAAAACCAGCGAGATGGTATTACAAAGCTGTAATGTGGCACTTACGTCTGCAGACATGTCGCCTATGCAAGTAGAGGGAAAGGTTGAAATTGAATTTTTAATACAGGGGGTGTTTTACAGACAAACAGTATACTTAGTAAAACAACTTTTGTGTTCCTTATTATTGGGAAATGACTTTTTAATTAATAATAAAGCAATAATTGACTACGAGAAGGAAATTGTGGCAATAAATACCAATGGATCTAGACATAGTATTAAGATAGATAAGGGTTGGCTAAAAGAATATGTAAATAATCTTAACTCATAAAGAAACTAATATAGCAAACGGGATTAACATATAATCCAAGACGGACACTATAATAAAACCACATTCAAGTCTTGAATTAGAGATAAGAACTGACGAACAGATACCAGAGGGTCTGGGTTACCGTTTTTTCGAGAGCAACGAGATGTCAGTTCAGAGAGGACTTTATGTCTGTGCGACGAGTGGAAGCACACCTGTAAAACTAATATTACCTAACCCAAAATCTATATCTAGTCATATTTTACATTCAACGAAGTTGGGACACATTGTACAAAGTGAATCGACGAAAAATATTTTTAATAGCACAGAGGATCATAATTTTGATGTGTTAAATGTTGGAGCAGGGTGTTCGACGGATAATTATGATGAGCGCGGCGCTTTATACGATCTAGGAGGTGAAAAAATCTACATAAATTTAGAATTGTCGCCTCAAGATTTTGCAAGAGCGAGAAGACTCGTGGAAAAATACGTTCATCTTTTTGCGAGGGGACCTGCAGATTTGGAGGAAGCGGATATGCTACCTTATGAGATAAAAATGATTTCAGATGAACCCATCGCATTACCACCATACAGACTAAATATGACAGAAAGAGCGGAGCTGGACAAACAGGTGGATGAATTGAAAGAAGCAGGAGTGATTAAGGACTCACAAAGTCCATTTGCAGGACCAGCGTTTTTGGTAAAGAAGCCTGGAGACAAATTTAGAATGGTGGTAGACTATCGCAGGTTAAATGAAAATTTAGAACCAGATAGGTTTCCGTTACCGAGAGCGGACACAATTTTTGACACATTAGGGACTTTAACATTTTTTTCATCTATGGACATTAACCAAGAATTTTTCCAGCAGCCAATAAGACCAGAGGATAGAAAATACACTAGCTTCATTACTCATAAAGGGTTGTACGAATATACACGTTTACCAATGGGCTTGAAGACTAGCAGTAGTTCATTCCAAAGGAGTATGAATAGGGTATTTGCCGGATTATTGTACCATGGAATGGTCATTTATGTAGACGATTTAGTGGCCTATGGGACAAAATTTGAAGATCAATTGATATCGTTGGAAAAAGTTTTTAAGCGGTTAGAGTCTGCAAAGCTAAAACTAAAAACGTCAAAATGTCATTTCTTCTATAAAACCATAGATGTACTGGGACACACAATTTCCGCGGAAGGTATAAAACCCATGGAAAAAAATATTGTGGCGATTCGTGATTTTCCTGTACCAACAAAAACCAAAGAAGTAAGGAGTTTTCTTGGAGCCGCGTCATACTATAGGCGGTTTATTCACCGATTCAGTGATATAGCCAGACCATTGAATCTGACTGATCTAACAAAGAAGGAATTTGCGGAAGGAAAATGCTTGTGGACACAAGAACACATGAACTCATTTTCAAAATTAAAGGAGGCTCTAATATCAAAACCTGTATTGGCGAACTACAGCGAGGATAGCGAAACTGTGATATTTTGTGATGCGAGTAGGGTAGGTGTTGGGGGCGTATTATCCCAATATCAGAATGACGGTACTCTTAGACCCATTGCTTACGTCAGTAGGAGGCTAAAGGATACGGAAAGTCGTTGGACAGTATCAGAAATTGAGCTATTAAGTGTAGTATACATAGTTACTCATTTTCGACCATTCCTGTATGGACGGCATTTTACTGTATACAACGATCATGCAAGCTTACAGTATTATAAAAATATCAAGAGTTTAAGTTCAAGGTTAAACAGATTAGCCTTAAAGTTAGTTGAATATGATTTCGTTGTAAAACATAAGCCTGGATCAGCAATGTGAAAGTCCCCGATTTTTTAAGTAGATATCCAAATGAAGAGGAGTTTTAAATTCCAGAAGTACAAGAGGAGTTCTCTATTAATAATATAAAAAAGTTAAATATAGAAAAACTGCAGCTAGAAGATGAGTACTTATTTACTATTAGACAGGCAATAGCGGATCCAACTCAAGTGACAAAAACTGCTTACAGACAATCTAGATTGTACAAGTTAGATGAAGGCGTATTCCACTACAAGTTTTACGTGAATGGAGAGTGTAGGAAACTGCTTACTATAACGAACTCGTTAGTCAGCGAAATATTGCACTCGTATCATGACACTTTAACAGCTGGCGCGCATGCAGGCGTGGCTAAGACGTTATCAAAAATTAAACAAAAATACTTTTGGAAGTCTATGACAGCAGACGTGGTAGCATATGTGAAGGCATGTCATGCTTGCCAAATCATGAAACCTTCTCGACAGAACCAGCTGGGTTATTGCAGCCTATCATTCCCCGAATACGCCCGTTTTCGAAATTGGTGTTAGACTACTTAGGCCCACTACCCAGAGCTAATAAAAAATTATATATTTTGGTGGCCACCGACAGTACTACGAGATACGCTATAGTCAAGGCAACGGAAAAGGCAGATGCACACACAACAGCTAAGTTTGTCTCATAATTAAAGTAATTATTTATTTGAATGATATCCGTACTTGAGAACTTTGGGAAGTAGATACATTATTTGAACTCAGTTTTGCCCGTAGAGTTAGGCATAGGTTATATAAATATTAAAGATTATTGTTTCTGAATATATAAAGTAGAGCACTGTATTCATTAGTCTATTTAACTGTCGTTGGAATAAAAGCTATGTTATGTTCTTGATGGGGTTTGAGTTATTGTAGCAAGTATATGATCCTCTTACGAAATAATTAGAGCCAAGCGAGTAGTCTTTATATAAAGATCCCTACGTAATACACCCCATGTTTTTAATCTTACACGTATTTTCATAGCTATTCAAAATTTTCAGGACAAACTGTATGGGGTTATAAATCTTTATGGCTAGGAGAAACAATTGTATACTTTTTATAATCCGTTTTAAAAACTTGGTATGTTAAAAATGTTGTTATTTCAATAATATTTTCCGCATTTTAGTCTTCAGTTTTGAGCTATATAAAGTTTCAAATCTCATGGACAGAACAGTGATTCTTTTCAATGGTTTGAAGAAGATTGTGAAATATGTCCAAGAAGAATTCAAAGCAAAGCTTCAAATGATGGCCAAACGTAGCCCCAATGCCAAGCTCGGTATTGTATATTTTGAAATAGTGGCTTTGATTAAGCACTTTATTGAACCAGGAACTGGGATTTACACCTCTTAAATCTAGCTTGTACAGGGCTTTAGCACCGGCTAAACATTCAGACTTGAAAAATCAAATGACAGCACGCACTTAGCACTTGGCGGGATTTTCTATTGCAGCACACATTTTGGCAAACGACCGAAAAACAACTAGCGCTCGGACGACCTTCACTCTACCACAGCTGGACGCCGACTGACCTGCCATGCGCACTGGTGCAAGAATGGTGGCACTACCCCCTCCACTTCCCACGCAGTGAGCAAATGGAGGTTACTTTCCGAACAGCCCTCGTAATAATAGTATTGCAACAATTGGGGATATTCATAATGTTATAATGGGATTTACACAGAGCAAGTATCCATGACACTTTACTGCGTCCTCTTATATAGCTTTCTTGTACTCCAGCGCTTACCTATTCCTGTCTCTGTCGTGCGTAATTAAAAATATTTATCTATTTTTTATGTAAGCAGCACCGGAATCGTTTTTCTTTCAAAATGTGATTATAAAACTACTGTTAAAGTGGCGGACTTTATAAATGAAATTACATGTATTTTTCAAAAACTTGAAAAGGGTCTAAATTGGTTAGGCCTTGTCCAAACAGTGTATTTTTTCTAGTCTTTACTAGGGATAAAAAACTAAAAAAGTTCCAAGTTCTTACAAACACATAAAAAAAATATTACAAACTCTTAGAATTTATACCGATTAATATGTCTGTTACAGGATGCTTTAGCATGTGAAATGTTTCAACTGATATCCAAGGAAGCAGATCTAGCCAATACTGTATTAGAATACGCTAAACTACAACGTTCCTATCACCAAGCAGCTTTGACTACGTTAGATGAAATGATACCAGAATTAGAAAGTAGTATAGGTACGTAAGGTATTGCTTATCGAATGTAGGAATCAATTTTGAGTTTTAATTGATTGGTGGTTTATGAGCTTGGGTATGTAGCAGTATTGACAAAATGTATTAGTAACTTACTTTGGCTGCTGTAGATTTATACTTAGCTATTGGCATTTGTGTTAAACCTGAATTAGGTGGTTGCGATGTTACTTCTTGCTTTGGTACTGTACTGTATTTGAGGTTTAAGATCTGTCGGTGTGTAGTGTTGAATTTATTTTTGTAAAATGAACTCCATAGAAGAAATGAAAATATACAGGGTGTATAAAAAACCTTTTAGGACTTTGGGATATGATTCCTCATACAAAAAGGAAAAAAACGCTTTGTTTTCCAGATATCTGCCATTTTGTTTTTTGTACAAAATAATTCATATCTAGAGAACGGTTTGACTGATTGAGTTCAAACTTGGCATGAAGTTTAACCTAACAATGATATATCTCAAGAAAAATAAGCGATTAAATCCAATCATGCATTTCAAAATGGCGGCTGTTTGAAAATTTCAAACCTAACCTAAGTCACTCAAAAACTGTACATTTTAACAAAATATTTCAAGACACCTTTTTTGTAGCGCTTTTGATTCCTTATCGGATGGTGTAACTGTCAAAACAATCGTATGAAAGATAATAGCTAAGTTAAAGATAATGACAGCAAATGTACATACATTAAATGTAGTATTTACTGTGTTCGTATAGGATGCCAGGTTGAACAAACCAATTATTACACATAACTTAACTATTATCCTTCATCCGATTGTTTTGACAGTTACACCATCTGATAGGGAATCAAAAGTGCTACAAAAATGGTGTCATGACATTTTTTGTTAAAATGTACAGTTTATGAATAATTTAGGTTTGAAATTTTTAAACGGCCGCCATTTTAAAACACATGATTGGATTTAATCGCATATTTTTCTTGGCAAGTTTGAACTCAATCACTCAAACCGTTCTCTAGATATGAATTATTTTGTACAAAAAAACAAAATGGCAGATATCTTTAAAACAAAGTGTTTTCGGGCCTATATTTATACGAATTTTTTTTCCTTTCTGTATGAGGGATCGAAGTCCTGGAAGGTTTTTTTTTACACCCTGTATAAACAGCAAATAACAGAACCCCACCAAAACGGGTTTGACAGGAGTATCATACCTGGAGCGTTATAGGATTAACCTAAATAATGACCTTGACACTGAAGAGAGATTACTAAGCATAGTATAGATTGAGTTTTATATAACCTTGGGTTTAGTAAAATAAATAATGCTAATTAATTACTTAACT
>JAGFPH010000486.1:360451-372084 GCA_018207615.1 Philaenus spumarius
ATACATTTTGTTTGTATTGTAATATGATACATATTAAACTTTTATTCCGGATTATTGTTTTAAAATTTATGTAGTCAGTGGTGAAATTTATGTTGTAAGTTACCTATTTTCAGTAATTAATGCCAAATAACATTTGAAAAGAGACATCTTTTTAACAGTTTTTGTATTTATATACTTTTCTAGTAGTTTTAATATATTTAATATTGCTTTGTAATCTTATGTGTTATGTTAAGGTTGCTGAATGACTCTTTGTTTGTGTTATTTTATTATATTTGATTATATTTGATGTTTGTTATGTTTGATGTTTTATTTTTATTTTTGCAAAGACTTGATAATTTAGTAAAATATTTTACTACAAGTTGTGTTTTCATATTTACCCCACAAATTGTCATACTTTAATTGATTAAAAATGTGTAGCTTGTTTTTAGAAGTTTCATATTTTTTTATAACTGTTGAAATTTAATCACTAATTGGCCTACACTTTATATTGTTTTTTTTTTTACTTATATTATTGAGCAATCACCATTTTGGTGATGGGTTAAAAGATTTTTGATAAATTTCAGTTCTGTAATAGTAACCCTTAGTCTATTTAACCCTCAAGTAATGAAGGTCAGTACAAACTTGTTTAAGGAAACAAAAAAAGTTAGAATTATCAGTCTGAAATAAAATTCACACTGCAAAGGTCTTCAAGGTAAGACACAATACATAGGTATGTCTTATAAAAATTTTCACTTAAATAATATATTTTAATAGTAACATGTGAATCCAAACCTTACGATCTTTGTCTTTTTAAACTTACTTGAAACAAGTTTTGGTTGATGAATTTGCATTATTTTCTTTATATGAAAGTGCTTATTTTAGTTACTCTCAGTTGATCATTTTAATATTACCGAATGCCGTGTAATATGCAAATGAGGTTAACCAGGAAAATCATGGAGAAACCTGGAAAAAACCTGGAAATAACCAGGAATTTCAAAAATCAGTTTTGGTAGACACCCTGTTACGTCATTTTGTTACCTTACCCTTAACCTATTAACACGTTCACTGCTACAAGGACGCACATATGAGCTTGACACTGAACACTATGAGAAGCAGCCGACACACAATGCTTTGCACTCCAACCCCCTTATTGGGACTGTATTCAATACATAGAGCATTGCGTGCTTCGCACGCCAATTTTAAGCCCATGTGCTATGGTCGCTAATATGCTTTTACGTAGAAAGGTTAAAAAATAAAGTAATTTCTACTCATTTAGGCTATAAATATAAAAAATAAAAGGTCAGCTCCTAGCATAGGAAATAAGAAATGTGTTAAAGAGTGATAATTAATAAATAGTAACAGTAATGATGATGATAAATAATAATAATGAATAGTAAAAATATATAAAGAAAAGTAAAATCGTGTAGAGTATTTTATAGTTCCTTTTATTTACAAATTTTTTTTTTTAGATCTCAGATATTGAGAGGGATGTGAACACCAACCTCAGATATTGGGGGGGGGGGGGGGGGGGCGCCCCCCCGTCCCGTCCCGCCCCCCTGCGATGACGCCCGTGTGTTGGATTAAAGGGACAAATTAATTGTTCTAGTGCGGGAATGTGTTGGTTTTGATACTTTCGGTTCTAGGAGAGTCTCTGAGTTCTCAAATTTGTCTTGAAACATTCGAAAAATATGTGAAAAACCAGCCTTCATATGACCTCAATTCACAACACAGTCGGTGAAACTCGCTGAATTCCCCTCTTTTTTATTTAATTTGTGCACCCATTTCAACTACTTTTCAAAGGTTACGTTATCGAAATAAAAGCAAACGCACAAACAATAAAACAAAGAAATCTACAAACAAGCTCACTGTATTTTAATTCAAATATCTGTAATTTATGGTATACAAAATTATTTCCCACAAATAGTTAAATCTGGCCGAGTAGTAGGCCTACTTAAATAATTATTATCAGTATAATTTGTTGAGACTTTGGCCTGTTATAATTTTTAGGTTAGGTTTGTGTTATGAGTTGGCCTAAGTCATGCTGCGTCTTTTTAACCTTTGTTAAAACTCCTAATAATTTGATTTATACATTTAAAATTATTTAGTCTATTATTTATATATTCCTATTATATATATACCCAGATGTTACTAGGGGCTGTGCCCATCCTCGCTTCACTCACCTGCGGTAATAATGGAAACCGATTACATTATTGTATATTGTATAATTTTCGCTGAAGTGACTGAAGATTAGGACAGAGGCATTTGTATTGGTGTTTAGTTGAGGGGATCCTAGATCCTGATGCATACGCAGTATTGCCAGATTTTTGTGTGACTGACAGGATTTTTTATATAATAGAGCGATATAAGCCTAACCTAAAAACGATGTTGGTTGTTAAACAAAATTAACTTACAACCGCTGTTGGTTGGTTTTCTAAATTTGCCAAGTTGTTTGCTAAAACATTAAATGTAAATGTTTTAAAAAAATGTGTGTAGTTTCAGTATTATAGGCCTAATCTAAAAAATTGTGTTAAGCTTTTGATCCAAATTAGCTGTTTTACTTATAACATGTAACAACAGATGTTTGAAATATAATACAGTAGTCCTTTTTCATGGATTTTTGTTTGTGTTTGCTTTGTTAACCTAACATAAAAAAGCTGTTGGTTGTGAAGAATAGAGTTATAACTGATTCTAAATTTCCTAAGTTTGTAGCTACGGTAATGAATGTAAATGCATTCAACAAACATGTGTTGGTAACGTTAAATTGCTGGGAGTGGACCTCCGTATTTCAACCTTTAAAATCAAAATTTAGCAAAATCCTTTCTTAGTGTAGGTTTGTGACCCCATTAGAATATATCTTCAAATTTTTGAATTTCATATTAAGTAGTTTTTGTTCTACATTGATTCCATGTCTGTCAGTCAGTCAGGAAAAAGCAGCTTATATACATAGAATTTTATATATTTTTTTTTTAATTGTGTGCAATATTAAATTGTGGAAGCAGTAGGGCTTGGCGGGCATAGCATGCAGCCAATTTGACAATACTCCAAATTATTAAAGTACCTAAATTTTGAAAATCTATACAGTAGAACCCCTCTTAACCGGTCAGGTCGGGACTGAGACCCTGGCCGGTTACGAGTTTGGCCGGTTGATCCGAGGTTCCCGTAAAAAATAGATTTTAGTTCAAAAATAACCTACAGTACATATTTCATAAATAATAAAGGAAATAAGACGTTATTGCAACTGATTTTATTGTATGTACTGTACATACACGCACAAACAAACACTAACAAATTACATGTAAACATTTTAACTTCCCTCGCCTCCTTTTCTCCCCTCCTGTTTTCAAGCACTTTTGCTCTCACGAAATTCAGTACAGGTTCCGATAAATAAACAGATGAAGAAAGAGAAACAAAGGATGCCGCTTGGTTAATTGATTCCAAGAAAAAATAATACAGTTGCCGTAGGAAGCAAGATTTGATCCCCCTTCTTGCTTCCGCGTCAAGAATCAATCGACAAGGCGGCTTCCTTTGTTACGCTCCTCCTCCCCCCTTTTCCCTGCCACAACATTAACACATACAGTAGCACAAATAACATTGCGTCATCCCGAAATGTCCGTCAAATAATCGATGTTTGAGACTTCGCCCAGTTAATATATTTTATTTTATTTTGTTGTTTCTTGAAATAGGCCGGTTAAGCCGAGGACCGATTGATCCGAGGCCGGTTAAGAGGGGTTCTACTGTACTTATAAAAGCCAAATACCATTGACTCATTGACTCATCATAGTTTCTCCAAAACCACGAGGCCTACAATCATGAAATTGGCACTAATACTCTTTATAGGCTCTAGACGTGCTCTAAGAAAGGGTTTCCGAAAATTTGAAATTTTAGGGGGGGTTTGGAGGGGTCAAAGTTACTAAATCACGATTTCTCAAAACCTACCAAATGGATTGGAGTGAAATTTGGTATGTAGCTTCCTCTAGGGCCATAGATGCTCGCTAAGAAAGGGTTTAAAAAAATTTGAAATTTTAGGGGGGTTTGGGGGGTCAAAGTTACCAAAAAGAAAACACCGAACGGATTGGAATGAAATTTATTATGTAGCTTCCTCTAGGGCCCTAGGTGCTCGCTAAGAAAGAGTTAAAGAAAAAATTTAAATTTTAGGGAAGGTTTGGGGGTTCAAAGTTACTAAAAATCCCCATAAGAAATACATAGTGTAATATATTTATTGATATATTTTTTGTTAATATACATTTAACTTTGATTTGTCTATCCGTGCAAAGCCAGGTCGGGCCACCTAGTACTTTATATAATGTGGGCTTAAATTTTAATTTTAACAACCTGTATGTATGGCTTCTTACTTTTTTGGTACATGCGTCCAGCCTCAGTCGATGCCAATGGCACGATGTATCTTGTACATTTGAGCAGCAAATTTCAATAGCATTGAGAAACGAAGATTGTTCACATTGATGGTTAACTGTATATGAAATAGATTTGTTAAAATTGTAATTTTAAATTACAGGTGCTTCAAAGGTGCGAAGAATGAAGCTGAGTTTAGACGCAAATTGTATGACATTAGAAACAGCTTTAGATTATAGAGACCCGCATGTCGTCGCATCCGTATTGAAGTCGTACCTTAGGCAATTACCCGAACCATTGATGACGTACGATCTTCACGACGAATGGATGTCTGCTGCGAGGTAGGAGTCAGGTTAGCGATAAAAAAAAAACATTGGTGATATTTGTAAAGCATTGGTTGCATGTCACCACGACCTAACGTTAACAGATCATGAATGTAAGATAGGTTAGGTAACTTGTGTCGAGTTGGTTGCATGTGAACAGTTTGATGTAATGCGATTTGGACTTGCACAAAATTAACTTATAGTTTCGTCATGTCTTTCTTTCTGTCACACCTGAAATCAATTAAAGATATTGTTATTTTTGATTTGTAATAATTTTTCTGCTTGCACACTTCCCCAGCACGGGTTAGTTAAATTAAATTACAAGTGAAAAAACATGGACCATGACCGTATATAAGTTGTATATATACCAATGTCGTATATACGAGGTATTCAGTCTATTTGTTCTAAAATTTCAGTAAACCGTGCAAGTGAGATAACATCGACCAATAACTGGTGTGATCAGGGTGGCTAGTTTCCAGAGCGTTACCACGGAATGGTAAAGGTTCTGGTTTCTAATCCCAGTCTCGGTCCATGTTTTTCACTTGCAATTTAATTAAATATATTGATTTAAAATAAAGCCCTGTCGTATATGGTTACAGATGATAGAGATTAATTTAAAGTCTCGTTTCATAAAATTAGTGCTAATTGTGTTTGGGCGTTAATTTCTTCCATGGGCATTCGCTGTTGTATTTTAAATAATATTTCAACACTGTTTTTATTAAATTGGACTAGGTTAAATGTATCTGGACCATTTGTTATGCAGACATTCCTCCATGTATTTTAAATAATGTTTTAACACTGGCAAATTTATAGAATTTGCATAAGTAAATGTAGAAAAGTAACTATGTTGAAATTCAACAAACTTGGGGCCACACAACTCCTTAACAATGAAGATTGGTTTTTGTTTGTAGGAAACTACACCCGCCTAGCTTAACTAAACCTAACCTATAACTTGTGTTGTAATGAGAAGTGTGATAACTAATTGCAGTATGGTTGCAAATGCCATTCTGGTAGAAGTAGAGATTTCATTAGGAGGCAGTGGAAGGAGATTGCATGAATTTGATGGGTGCTATTATTGGATATTTTAATTATAAATAACTGATTATACAATGCTATGAAAGGCGCACAGACAATGTTTGAAACCTTTTTAACTATATCATTTCATTTTTTATTCTTGTAGACAAAACTTTGCGTAAATCATCAATGAAATATTAAGCTGGTCGTCCTCTAGGTCGGTAGAAAGGCGCGGCGCGGAAAATTACCGCGCTCGAACAAAATTTATTTACGGCGAAATAATAATTTGGTTTAGAATCATATTAATTAAAAACTAAACTAGGTAGAACAACCTAATATAGTTTATTATTTAGAGCAAACATTTAGCAATAACTTGTTAATTTAATTTTTCAAATTCAAAAATTAGAAGATAAAAGCTTTGTCCATCAGGGAAATAGCTCGGCACCATTTTTGAATAAATGAAAAACTGTTGGATGTCGGTGCCGCGCCTCTCTACCGACCTAGTGGACGAGACCTAGGTCGGAATTTGTTGGTTTCGGATAACTTCGACTGTACTCGGCAACATTCGTACCTAACAAACTGTCATATCGGCAGCTGATCTACAACCACAACATAGTCTTTCTGCACGTGTCGCAATTCAAAGATGAATCTATTTTGTCGATTACTAACAAAAAATGATCTGTCTCTCTTCCTTATAATTTTACCTACTTGCATACAATATTTATACAAAAATAGTATTTCACTTTTTAGAAAAAACTAGTGCAAATATAAATAAGTAGGGTTTGTTTCATACAAAATGTAGAAAATGTTATAATTGTGTTGAAAAATTTGTATTTTTAAGAAAAATGAAAACTTTTTGTGATAAAGTTATAGATTATTAGTTGAATTAATACAACAGTGCAACCAATCTGTTTTTCATTTCAAAAATGTAATGTCTCAAGTTCATGTATGTTAATTAAAACCCTTAAACTGCCCATGCTATTTTTTTACAATGCCAAGCCATTTCGTTGCGTGTGCAAGCATATTTTCAAAAATTCGCCAAATATAGTAATTACAAACCAATCCAAAAGTGTTCCGTAGCTTTTTTGTAGAGAAAGGTTCAAAGAATTCATATATGCTAGTAGAAATTGATTGATGTAAAATTTACAAAGTTATTAGCTAAAGAAACCAAAAATTTTTAGTAACGAAAGGAAAAAGTTGAACTTTAGGCCTACACAAAAAGTAGTAAAAATTGTTTGATATTTTTTTCAAAATTCATAAAGTTTGGTAATTTAGTTCTAAATAGAACTGTATAAAAATATATATCAATTTCAAATTTATTATTTTGAAAACACCAGTTTTATGTTCCTATTACAAGACTGCTAACTCAACTAGGCCTAATAGTAATTTAGGAATACATGCTTTGCCCAAAAATGAAATATTATTATAACAAAGTGCAGAGAATAGTTTTATCTTTGAATACTGTCAAACCATGACTGAATATTAGGTGATCAAAATGGGGAGAAAGCTACTGCACGGCGCCACGCTCTGAGTGGACGAGGCTCTCCAGCACGGCGCCGCGCTTCATTGCGCCTCTCTACCGACCTAATGGACTACCAGCTTTAATGTGTCAAACATAATAGCTATATATATAAAGACCAATATCAATACTACTTTCTTTAAAACAAGACCAAAATGGCGGTGCTATTATTATTTTTAGGCAAGTTATTGAAGTTTGAAATTCGGCCGCGATGACCTCCTTTCACTCGGAATCGATTTTCTTGGTATCCATTAGGTTTGATTTGATTTATTAGCCACATTCGGTTACAAAAGCATTGCTGGAGTAGACATTTGAGTTGTCACATATACAATATACAAGTGATAAAAATATTTACAGAATACAATACAATACAAATTAATACACATATAATACAAGTAATAAAAATAAGACCTACATAGCTATATAATCTCTTTAAAGCCTAAGGTATATAATCTCTTTAATCTCCACCGAGTAAAATGCCCGCTTTACAAAGAAAGCCCTAAGTTTATTTTTAAAGCCTTTAATGCAAGATACTTTCTTTATATTGTCTGGCAACCTGTTGTACAATTTGAGACCAGTATAGCGCACCCCATCCTCAAAAAACTTTAATTGAAGCATTTACTGCGTATTGAAGCATTTGCCGTCTCGTGGAATATCCATGTTTGTACTGATCAACACCCATATAATTACTTCTAAAAAAAGAGCTGGACATTCAGGGAAGCTATACAGGGAAAAGTTAAACATTGTAGTTTTGTGCATGAATTTCCAACCTTTTAATTTCAAATTATTCTTATAATTCTCTTTTGAATAGAAAAAAATGTTTCCAGACTCTACCGAGTTCCCCCCGGAGAGCAACACCATATCTGAGGTGATAGTACTTAGTGCAAAACAAGCTGAATTAAGTTTATTTGAAATAAATGTTAAATGTGATATCCCATTTATGTTTTCATCAATTACCACTCCCAGACATTTTGACGAGTCCTTACTTGATTCTAAATGATTAATTGAAACTTTTTCTTTTAATTGGTGTCATCAGCAAACAGGACAGTTTTTGCTTCCCCAATATTATAAGCAGTTCATTTATGTAGAACAAAAACAGTAAAGGACCCAATTTTGATCCCTGGGGCACACCTCGAGAATTTGTTTCCCAAGAAGAGCAGTGCAATCCATAAGAGTCTGTATAGACTACTCTTCTGCATATTTAAAGTGGGTTGGGTTAGCTAATGAGAGTGTGTACCTTGAATTGTGTTTTGAATGCACATCCTGATTAACCGATATATTGCAATTAATTGTCACAGATTACGTTATACAGGTTTTCTTTTATCTGGGCCACCATTGGTATCTTGTAAACTATAAATCAGACAGCAAACTTTATGTGGGGAACTTTTCTTTGTTTTTTGAGAACCTAAAAAATATGTAGTTAAAATATTACTGTTTATATGAAAATAAAATGTAGGCTACTGTAAATTGGTTTGCAGTCAATTGTGGGAGCCTGGTAAGTTTACAAAACTAGCTATTCTGAAACAGTCGCAGGGCCCTACTGGGGATTGTATTCGTATTTAGTTGATAATGCAATTCTATTTCACTTCCTACAGAGTCGCCACCACCAACGATGCCAGACTGCAAGCACTGTGGGCAGTCGTACAGAAGTTACCCCAAAGCAACTTGGACAATCTTCGTTACCTTATTAAATTTCTCGCTCTGCTCTCAAAGAATCAGGAGTTGAACAAAATGACGCCTCAGAATATTGCTATAGTGATTGCACCTAATTTACTATGGAGTCCGACGGATGATGGCAGTAATATTGGGTAAGTGAGAAAATTTGTTTTAATCGTACATGTAAAAAAAGCCATTTTTGTTTGACCGTCCCTCCAAACTCTTACCAATACAACGCCACACCGATATCTGTAGTTTAAAATTTGTGGGACTGCTTTTACAATCACCAACAAGTCTGTGGTGTATAGCTTCCCTGTTGTTGTCAGCGTTGTATTGTTACAGATATTTCAATTTTCTGCTTTTCCTTATTGATTTTGTCTGATAAATTTATTAGTATATAATTGAAATGAAAACCTTAATTCATCCGAAAGCAATTAAAAGACATAACTTATTTAAAAAAAAAAAAACATTTTTTCAAATAGATTAAAATATCTGCTCTCTAAATATCAAACTTGTTTTAACTGGATGAACCCAAAACTGCTTTTCTATTATGTCTTTTGCTTCTTATCTTCATTTTCTCAGGTTTGCAGACTATTCCTTCTGCATGTCAATCCTACAAAAAAGATGATATACCCCTTGTGTTTCCTGTCAAGGTCAATAAGCTCTGTTAACGTAAATTTTATTTTTTCATAATTTTTACTACAGTAACAAAACAACCAAAAACAAGATTTAGACAGAAAAAGACAAATATAGCAACAAACTAAAGAAAAAACTTCAAAAAATATAAAATTGTAATACAGCAGTTGCGCTCTTGGTTTACACTGAAATATTATATATAACATTGTTATTAGCAAAATGTTAATAACATGTGCATCACTAACATTTTTACATCTACCGTTTACACCGGACAATAGCAAAATGTTAGTAACATTGCTAATAACATGTTTTTAACAAAAATGTTAAAAACATTCCATATAGTCGTCTGAATAGGAAATAACGAAATTTTATTAGCAATGTTATTGACACGTTATAAATTATTGACCATCGCCTGCTTTTCCTTTGGTTTTTTTCAATTCCCTCTTGAACTGCCCGATAATTGTTCTAATTTTTTTCGACTTCCGTCCATTCGCAATCAAAAATACATGAAATATGCCGCCAATATCTTTGTACTCTTTAATTGTATAGTTCCACAAACATTCATTCTTTACAGTATTCTTCGATCAGTTTCACAATTTCCTCCTTTGACCACTCCATTCTTAACTTGGCAAAAAATTTAGAGACTGGAAAACTAAACAAAGCACTACGCAACTACACTATTTCGATCAAGTGTCGATTGAAAACTAATCCATTCGCCTGTTCCCATCCCTGAGATAATATCCCCTCCTTCAACTAAAATGTTATTAGCAATGTTAAAAACTTTAATGCTAGTACAAAACAAGTTAATAGCATTGTGTTTCTAACATTCTTTGATCTGGACCGCTCCCAGAGCGATCAAAATTTGTATGTGATTGGCAATGTTATTCACAATGTGATTAACATGTTACTGAAAAAATAACAATGCTAATCGCAAATGTTTAGCAATGTTATAAGCAAAAATGTTTCCAACATGATCCAAATGTTATTAGCAAACATTTTATTGGCAAATGTTAAAAGCAAATGTTTTTAACATTTGAAAGAGCAAATATTTGAAAAAATCATGTTAAAAACTCGTGTTATTAGTAAAGTTATCTCCGGTGTAAACCCACCTTAAGGTTTCCACTACCGCATTCCGATAAAGCTGTGTAACTTGTGTTGGGTGCTTCCCCATTTGAAGGAGTAATTGTTGCCTTGGGCTGTCTTGCACGGATTAATTCATTTTCGGAAATCATTTAAAATATGTTTTCCACATCTACTATCACCACAGTGAAACAAGCTATGTCATCTGCCTGGACCTTGCAACACTCGGATGGTTAACACAATAGGTCTCAGTGTCTGAATATAACTATTTGTAGGGTAGTAATTTCTATAATGATATTAGCAGGATGTGTTTTATGTTTTCAGAATAAACATGAACACAGCTAACCTGCACAGCATCATTGTGGACAGTTTAGTCAGTTATGCAGAGTGGTTCTTCCCCGGAGGTAAGTTTAACTAAGTGTGGTTGAGAAAAAGACCTTTCATTTTGAACAGGATCTGCGACCCATAGCCCTTACAAAGATTTTATAGTTGATACTATATGAGGGGGTACCCAAATGTAACCGGATTTGCTCTGGCATGTGCGGGGCTTGTGTAGTACGCACTCCTGCCGCTAGGCATGTAAAGTGCAGGCCGTCGTCGACCTGGCTTGTTTTGCTCGTCTGTAGTGAAAGTTTTCGCTGGTGCTGTTTGGTTCTCTTTTCGTTTTTTTATGATGGCGAGTTTAAATGAACAACGTACGGCTGTGAAATTTTTCTTCCTGCTCGGTAAAAACGCAGCTGTTTTGAAAGCAGCTTACAAAGATGATGCTATGGGAAAAACTCAAGTGTACGAGTGGTTTGCTCGGTTTAAAAATGACATGTCAATTGAGGACAAACCTTGTTCTGAACGTCCATCAACTGCCCGAACAGATGAAAATGTTGAGAAAATTCAAGAACTTGTGCTCACCGACAGACCATTGATCAGTTGTCAGAGATTGGTGGGGTATCTTGGAGTTCAGTTCAGCAAATTTTAAGCAAAGATTTGGAAATGAAATGAGTCGTTGTCAAGTTTGTGCCTTGGGTTCTGACTGACACTCAAAAAGAACGTTGAGTTGAAACATGTCGTGCTTTGAAAGA
>JAGFPH010000486.1:377006-419488 GCA_018207615.1 Philaenus spumarius
AGTTTATATCAATGTGTATTGTAGGTTATGAATGATACATTGCAGTAAGTTGAAACTATGGATGGGTCGATTCTCTATACCGATTCAGAGAGATACTCAGTTTATATCAATGTGTATTGTAGGTTATGAATGATACATAGCAGTACGTTGAAACTAGGGATGGGACGATTCTCTTTACCGATTCAGAGAGATACTCAGTTTATATCAATGTGTATTGTAGGTTATGAATGAGACATTGCAGTACGTTGAAACGTGAGTTTATGTAATGAGCAACACTGTTTTGGTTATGGCCTTTGTTTTGGGTTTTGAATTTGATAGTTTCGTTAAGATTGGTTAAGTGAATAATATGAGGGTCGTCCAGAAAGTAAAGAACGTTTTAACATGGTTAAATAAAAACAAAAGATATCAACACCAAACTTTATTTACACAGCCACAGTACTTTTTTCTACGTAATCCCCATTGTTGTCGAGACACTTGCTGTAACGTGGGACCAGTTTCTCTATTCCGATGTTATACTCATCAGCCGCGAAAGATTTGAGCCATATTATCACTGCTTCTTTAAGTTCATCGTCATTTCCAATCTGTTTTCCACCCAAAAATTGTTTCAACTTTGGAAACAGATGAAAATCACTAGGTGCGAGGTCAGGGCTGTAGGAAGGATGACTAAAGATTTTCCACTTCAGACTTTGGAGTTCTTGCCGCGTTCTTGCATTGTCGTGAATGAAAAAAACTTTAGCCGACAGCATTCCACGCCTCTTGTTTTGGATGGCGCGACAAAGTCGTTGAATAGCCTCACAGTAGGATTCTGAGTTTATTGTTGCACCTCGTGGCATGAAATCCACATGGATTAATCCCTTTCGGAACCAAAAAACTGTTGCCATGACTTTGCGAGTCTGCAACAATGGTTTTTCCTTTTTGGGTTTTGAGGGCGAATTTGTGTGATGCCACTCCATTGACTGACGCTTGCTTTCTGGAATCTTATACGAAACCCATGTTTCATCTCCCGTAACAATACGATCAAGAAATTGGACTCCATCTTTGTCATATTGAGTCAAAAATTCAAGGGCTGCCCCCATGCGTTTCGCCTTATGGTCGTCCGTCAAAATCTTAGGCACCCACCGAGCACACACTTTCACTATCTCATGTAGGAGTGATCGTGAAATTTGTGGAAAAGAGTCCTGTAAAGTCGTCAAAGTGAAACATCGATTTTCCAGAATTGTTTCTTCAACTTTTTGCTTCAGTTCATCCGTGACTAGTGATGGCCTCCCGCTCCAATCTTTATCATGCTCGTTAGTTCTTCCTTGGTTAAACATGATACACCACTTTCTTACTGATGACTCATTCATCGCATCTTCACCATAGACAGCTTTAATTTGCCTATAAACAATTTCTATGGGCTTAACTTTTTGAGCATTCAAAAAGCGGATTACACTCCGTACTTCACATTTGGCGGGATTATCGATTAGCGCCGCCATTTAAAAACACTGTGAAAACAAGTAGCATGACCACACAGCAACGAGACTCACCTCACACTGAAGAGAAAGGAAGGGGCAAGCAGTAGTGGGGATCTGCACTGTGCGCAATGCGCATTCTTTCTTTACTTTCTGGACGACCCTCGTATATTCTTTCTTAGTTCACTTTAGTGTTAGGTTAGCAATGGCTTCAGAAGTTTGGAAACATTTTAAAATCGATAGTGAAAATATCGAATATGCTAGATGCAATATTTTGTGTAGTGTTTTAATAGTGTAGCGGGACCAGAGTTTATGGGGCCCCGCACAAAATAAAATTAAATTTACCAAATGAATTATAAAATATCAATAAAGAGAGATTTTATAAACACAACTGCTACTATAACAGCAATCAGTCTAGTGTGATAGTGTAGTGTTGTTAGTTAGTTAGTTATCAACTATAATAGACACAAAAGAATATTAAATGGAAAATTCCCCAATGGTAAGTTTGTTTTCATTTAATAATAGCCTAATTTATTTTTTATAATTTTATTTAATAGTTAAGTATTATTAATATTATATTGTGTATTCTCTTGTTATCTATATTTCATACTTCGTTTACGTGATATATAGTCCTAATTATAGTTGGTGGGAAGGGGGTGAAAGATGGGTGCCAAATTGAGGGGCCCGCAGTTAAAGTTTAGCACAAGCTAAAGCCGACCCTGATTTACAATATAAGTATTTAGTGCAAAAGTGATCTAAGCCACAAAATCGTACATTTTTAGATTGGGTTATTAATATATTTCTTTTAGTGTATGATATTATGTCCTTAGAGGCCCAAACAGCATTTTCTCTACTAGGTAGCAGCATAAGTTAGTTATTGCTACAGTGACTAGATAGAGACAGTGAGGCCGTATGGAAGCGGCATCCATGTTTATGCTAAAAGTAATGTCATCTGCTCAGAAGTAAAATGTAAAGAATAGTGTTCTATCTCTTTGTAATTACAATAGAAATAACCTCTTTGTTTTTTATAAAGGAAAAAACATGTGATTTAATTGTTAAAGGTTGGTATTTATATAGAAATGAAATAATAAAAATTGTGTTTCTTCTTAAAAAGCGTATTCTGTTATTAAATTATATAAGAATTTAGGATAAACATGGCTGCCGTCCAATAGGAAACAAGACCTCACTTGGCCATACTTTCTCTGTCTAGTCACTGTAGCTATTGCACAGATGATTTCAGCAGTTTTATTCGGTGAATGATTATGTAATAATCATGACATGACAGGAGTCGTAAAGTTTTACAAATCTTGTTAAAAGGGAATGTGAAATTATGTAAACTTGTTGTTTTTATTAAATGACACTAGGCTTTCCAACCCCGTCTCAGATGACTGCTTCGCTCACAGTTGGAAAACTCTCTATAGGCTCTCGTTAATCTTTGGCTCGTTTGTACCTGGGTGAACGAGCATCGTTCAGTATTTTTAACATCTGGATTGTATCTATAATGTATCTATTTGAATATTTAGTGACTTTGAAGGAGGTATAAAAAGAAGCTGTAGGCCTACCTATTCGCCTTCTAAGTGACTTGAAAGGTGGTATAAAAAGAAGTTCAGATTTTAAATTTATGCGTATTTTTCAGACTTTATGCGCGTTTTTGAAGACAAGACGTAGCGCATTTAATTCCTGACGTCAAATAACCCCTGTATGCAAATTTTCATCAAAATTGTTAGAGCCGTTTTCGAGATCCGCGACAGATACAAAGATAGACACTAGAATTGCTCATTTAAAGTAATAGGATTTATAATTGAATGGATATAAATTAAATTTGTATGTTAACGAATATGAGTAGCATTCCGACTAACCATAGCTGGGCCTAGGTCTCACACTACTCAATTGACAACTCTACCTTGTATTGAATATTTCACCCACTAAAAATCATCCAACCACAATAAAACAAAATCCGTTGGAAAGGAAATGATTTAAACTTTAACTTTTGTATTTACACATTTTTTCTAAAACATATTTACATACATAATCATCGTTTTAAAATTGTAGTTTTCTGTAAACCTTATGCAGCGCGTGAAACACAAAGCAATTATACTCAACTTTGTCACGTCTCTAAAGCTCAATGGCGCTTGACAGATATATTTTGACCAATAGTATAAAGATACCATTGGATTCGTCAAGATTTTAACTTTCTAAAGCTGCCTTCCAATCAGACGTCACTCTGATAGTTTCGAAAATATAGAGTTTCTGTAAACCCTTGCAATTGGACTGTTTTAAACCAATGAAACAGCACATTTAGCATTCGAGATAACGCCTACAAATCGTTGAGTTAGTATGAATATCTTTATACCAATGTGTAGGGAAAATGTTGATCTTTCGTTTGGTGTAAAGTAAAGTAGATTTTACTGGTTAGATGTTATTCAAACAGCAGTGGAAAGTACAGACTTTTGTAGAATTCAAACCACCGCATGAGATCTCTAAGCAAGTCTGTTTCCCACGCTACTGTTCCAACGG
This sequence comes from Philaenus spumarius, assembly GCA_018207615.1. Lineage (NCBI taxonomy): Eukaryota > Metazoa > Arthropoda > Insecta > Hemiptera > Aphrophoridae > Philaenus > Philaenus spumarius. Next base: position 380,975 of record JAGFPH010000486.1, read on the forward strand.
TCATTTTGTTTCCTTTATCCGCACGAGGTTTCATCTCATTTTGTGAATCAAGTAAAGCTAACTGAAATACTTTTATGAAATAATCTTTTACAAGTATACAGTTCAATTCTTTGATTTAATCTCTACACTTTGTTATAATATTTAATTTTTGAGCAAATAATATATTCCTAAATTACTATTCAAACTAGGCCTAGTTTTATTAGCAATCTTGTAGTAGAAACATAAAAACTGGTGTTTTCAAAATAATAAATTTGAAATTGATAAATATTTTTATACAGTTCTATTTAGAACTAAATTACAAAAAAAATTATATTTTTTATGAAAAAAGTTACAAAAAAATGTTTACTACTTTTTATGAAGGCCTAAAGTTGAACTTTTTACTTTCGTTACTGAAAATTTTTGTTTCTTGAGCTAATAACTTTGTAAATTTTACATCAATAATTTTTTTTACTGGCATATAAGAATTCTTTGAACCTTTCTCTACAAAAAAGCTATGAAACACTTTTGGATTGGTTTATAATAATTACTGTATTTGGCGAATTTTTGAAAATATGCTTGCACACGCACCGGAATGGCTTGGTGTTCCAAAGCATTAGCACAGACAGTTTAAGGGCTAATTGTAAGTTTGTTTTCTGTCAATAAAGGTAAAAAAAGTAGACAAATGATAGGTGGGATATGATTGTTAGTGTGTGTATCTTCACTTGAGAGCTAAGCCAATCAGGAGAAGCCTGGAGATATCATATATTATGTGCACAATAGTTTTTATCAGAAATAATACTTTGTCTAAATTTCTGTGATTTGGGTTGATTTGGGTTGATTTTAAATAATAAACCAACTTTACGGGAGTGTGTGTCACGATAGAGCCGACAACTATAACGTTTGATTATTATACTTCATTACAGATAAAAAAGAAACCCAGGATAAACCCGAAAGGCCTCCTAAACCTGAAGCATTGGTATTGCCTTCGAATCCACATGGCCACCAGCGTACAGCATCCGAAGGTTCTATCATTGATCATGGTGAGTTTAATGATAAAAGCACAAAGGTAAAACCTCTTTCCTTAAAAACGGTTTGAATATTTCTTCTGTACTCTACAAAAAATGTAATTTTACAATATGGGCAAAAATCTTTTCAAAAAGAAAATATGCCTGTAAGGCAGTAAGGAGCATGCAGCGATCTCTCCTTATGTATACAAGTTATTCCTGTAATGTGTTGAGATGGGTCAAAATAAAAAAAAAAGGTTCATACACAGTAGAGCCTCGATTAACGAATCTAAAGGGCCCAATGAAAAAATGTGTTATATCGGAATATTCTTAAAACCGAGGTTCGTTATATTGAGGTTAAGTGCAGCTATTATTCACTACAAAGGGGTTTCCTCAAGCCGAATGAGTACCTCGGTGTAACGAGAAGGCTATAACAGAGTTAAACCTCTATTTAACAAATTATTTTCAACGATACGCCCTACATCTAAACTGACAGTAATGTATTAAAAGTGATAGAGAATTAAAACGAAAATACAGTATAATTTAAAAAGAGTTAATATATAATTAACATATTAAATGTTTTACATATTTGTCTTTAAGATCTATTAAAAATTTTCAGAAATTATTAATATTTGGTGTTCAAAATGTACCTTAATGTACAGTACTATTCAGTATTGACAGTGATGCTTGTATCTGGGTAGGGAGAAACAAATCTTTTGACATACGGATCCGGATAATTTGTTCAGTTTCACAAACTGTCCTAGTTCATATTTATTTTGTAAATAAAACAAATAACTAATTATTTAACCAGTATGATTCAAAGATTTTTATTTATATATCTATGCATTTTCGTAAGACATCAATACATATTTTTCTTGAAAATCAGGTCACCAAATTTCTATTTGAGGTCTCCTAAAAGTCCCCAAAAAGTCAAGAAATTAAACTTTTTAATATTCTGGAGAGACACAATCAATGAAAGAATTTTGGTAATGGATTTTGGATATACAAAACTATTTATTATCAGTCGACCCTAATTTTTGTTTATTTTACTAGTTTAGCTGACAATTTGCAGAACGCAGATTACAATGATAATTTAACATTATTTTGTTCCAGGAGCAGTCCCAAGCTCTCCACGTACCATGTCACGGCCCCCACGACCTACCCCTCCGCCCCCACCGCCAGCCAAAACAAGAGAGAGCACTGATCTATGACCCCGTTCTTCAATACATCTTAAAGTGTCTTGACTTCAGTTATTTTAGTTTCTTATTTCAGTTGTTGCTTTGTCTGCAATAAGGTGAGATAACAAAGGTTTTGAAAACAACCAAAAATTGCGGTCGGGAATGTTTTCAGACCAAAAAGAAAATTCCGTGAAACGGGTTTAGCTTTTTTTTTAGTTATTCACCGATTTCATTTTTACACATTGCCCAGTGTGAGCACGTAAAATCGGATAACTTGGTCATAAAACATGAGACATAATCTTATCTATTACCAATAAAAATTAAGCAACTAACAAAGTGAGCATCCAAAATTTACTAATAACAATTTTAAAAGTATACCTTTCTAGCTTTCGTCAACTCCAATACATATTCCTGTCAAGTGCAATATATAGACGTAGGCATGTTTTTTATTGCACAAATATACATTCAAAAAGATCAGTTGCAGAGTCATATATATCAATAGGTACAATTTATTATTTTCCCTCTGTACATTTAAGAGAGGATTATTAAAATATGCATCTGTACTATAATGTACTTTCTTAATAACTTCCTCCTTGATGATATTTTTAAATCCTGTAAGTCCAAGATTCGAATATATTTATGACAAACAGTTATACATTTTTACTGCCATATACGGTGGACTATTTTCAAACAGCTTCAGACGATGGCATGGAAATCTGTAGTTTTCTTTAGCTCTGGTACTATTACCATGATTGTAATAGTTCTTTACAAAGCCTGCTTTATTTTTGTGGGCCCAGACTGCAGTTTCATATACATAAAGTCCTGGTAACGTTAGTAGATTGCAATCTCTAAAAGAGACCCTACAGTTTCTTCCGCTGCCTATCGCAGTAATAGTTCTTAAAATTATTTTTCAAGTATGAAAACTTTTTGTAAACCAGCAGGACTCCCCCACACTACAATGCCATACCTCAACACAGATTCAATATAAGCATGGTAAACCACCAAACAAGCCTGCAAGGGAACACCATGTTTAGTAATCGAAAAAGCATAAATTTTTATTTCAACCTTCCCTTAATGTTTTCTTAATGACAGTTCTATGTTAACCCTTTATCAATATAAATAAAGTAAAACCTCATTAATCCGGACTAATTGGCGCTCTAAGTCGTCCGGATAATTGAAAGTATGGATTAAATGAAATAACCTTAATATGAACAAAGGTACATAATGAAACACCCTTTATAGAAAATGAACATGTGTTTTGAGTTTAGTTGTATGTACAGATAATACGTTAATTCATAAAACATGTAGTAAAATTTATTACACTGTGAATATGAAAGGTCCATTCTGTTCGCTACTAGTTTAGAATGGCTTATTCCAAATTTAGCTAAATGTAATCTTTATAACCTGCAGTCAACTGGCTGTCCGGATTAAGCGAAGTCCGTCATAATGGGGTCCTGATTAATGAGGTTTTACTGTACTGAAAAACTTGTGACAATTCTCAAAGTTCTGAATTTATGTTTTCAGTGCTTTTTCCGTTGCTTTTCGTTTTAAAATGGATTATTTCAGTTTTGTCTGAATTCAGAAGGCCATTTTTTCCAAACCAAGAAATTAACTTTTCCAATGATTTTACTACATTATTAAAATGTTCAGTACAATTTCGCTTGATAACTGCTGTGGTATCATCTGTGAATAATATTAATTCCAGATTTGTTTCTGGTGAGAGATCATTAGTATAAATAAAGAACAACAATGTTCCCAGTATGGTTCCTTGCAGCACCCATATTTTAAACGATCCCATTATTAAATCACCTTATATGGATATATAGTTTATATATATATGTATGTTTCAATATGAAATAATTTCCAGGATTAAAATAACACAACTTTTTAATAGCCAGGCTAAGTATTGGTTTTCCAAATTACTTTTAACGACGAATCTACATGGTTTTGGTGGTACTTCTGTAGCAATAGTCATCTTCCTTAACCTTTCTGCAGCTTCTACTGGATCCTCCCAGTCTATTGTGAATCAATAACTCCAGATTTAGGAATTTGTTTGGTGGAAGGATCCAGAGGACTGTTGATTGGTGGTCGGAGAGTAAGTCCTGATGCCACTTTATCAGAGGTTCTGTTGGCGTATGATTGGCTATCTGCTCTCAATGTTGTGCAACAAGATCTCCTGAAGCCCGTTAAATGATCATGAGGGCATAGCATTTTGATTACTGCTTGAATTGGCATGATTTGGTCGAGGGTCAAGGTCAGAGAACTTTTTCCACGTTTGTGCTCGAAGCTCGGACATTGGCGTACTTTCTAGCCGAGGTCTCGCTGGCGGAGATTCTTTTGTTCCTAATAAACCTAAGTTGTCAATATATTTCTCCCAATGTTTCTTACTACTCCTAGTGGGGTCGATCCCAAGCACTTGTCCATAAAAAATGTCTGGCGTATTCTGATGAATGGGCTTTTATCCAAATTCAGTTGATATGGTCGGTGTCGAGAACTTCATTTTGCCATCTATTAAGTGTTTTTTCGTATACACGCTCTGTTATCCAAGATGGGTGTACAAAAGACAGTTTATATATCTTAGTTTTTATGTACTTTTCTCCATGTGGTCTATTTACAACTAAAAGTGTCGTTAGGTTTACAAGGAGCTGCGGTGTAATCTACCCACCATTTCCAGAAACTAATTTTTTTTTTCTAAACTGTCTAAATTTGAGCGTGTAAGCTGCAAATCGGAAATATCTTATACTTGTACTTTTGAAACTAATCATCGGTTGCTTTAACATTTTGTTTTGACAAAGCCTTCCGCACAGCGTCAATCCATTCTTCTGTCGTAACAATCATGCCCTTTTCTGTTTCTTTCTCGTACTTAACGGAACAGACGACATTAGACACCAGATGTGTTGTACTTTCCACTAAATTGCTAATATATATTCATCCCTTTCTTTTAACCTTTTCTTTTATCTTTGATATTTTCTGTGGCCTTGTGTTACCACTGTGATGCTTAGATTGTGCATTGCCGTTGTATAAACAGGAGAGTTGTTTACTGGGTTGTCAAGCCTGCCAACACATCCGGAGGCAGATAGGGCCACATACTCTAATACTCTTTGTAGTTCGTTGAAAACATTACAAGCAAATTTTTGCAACACAAATACATAGAATTTTATAAATGAAATGCTCAAACAATGTTCTTCAGCTATCCATTTGGGGGATAAATTTGCTTCTATGCACTCATGAAGTGCCATTTTCATTTCATCCTCGGTATCACATGAACCAGGAATAACAAAATGCAAATTTTCACCATCTGATGTTTTATCTGACATCATGGTTCACACTTTAATATCCATTTTAGCGACGAGCTTTCAAACACAACTATACACTTCGGTGCTCAAGAAGTGTTTGTACAACAAGTACATTGTGACTACTATGAGAGCGCCCTTCAACATTTTTTGGTTGTTTTCAAACGTATTAACTACGAGTGCTTATGCTGAGTCTAAATAATATATCGTCAAATATTCATTGTGATTTTGTTTTTAAAATATGCTGTTTGTATTGTATAATTTACTATGCAGGGTTTGTTTATTAGGTCGTAGTGCAAAGCAATATTGATATTAAACGAATTTCCTTGTTCGATAATTTTCAAAATAATTACTTTGAAGCTGTAAAAGAACGCTGTTCCCATCCTTTTGCAGATTCTTAAATTTGTTCAAAGATTTTTTGAACGCAGACGATGGTCATGTAAATTCGTTTTAAAATTTTAAGGTAAAATTTACTTGCAACTGCTGTAGTCTATTGGTTTTAAAATTAACTATTTATACCATTGATATGTTGCAGCTAATAACTGGAAATGTGGAGGATAGAATCATGTTACCAGCTGTTTTAAACTTAGTTATGTTGACCTTAGTAAACACTAACAAGTAAATTATAAATTCAGGGTGCTACGAAAAGGACTTACAACTTTGTAAATTCATGTAACTTCCTATTTACAGTGCTGGTTTAGGTGTAATTTTTTAACAAAATATATCATGCAGGGAGTCTACTATGACAAAACGTAACGAATTTTATAGATTGGTACAAAAGTAACTAAAAAGTTACAAATATTCATCTTTTTTTATGTTGGGCACATTTTCTTAATTTAGGTTTTTTTGTAGGTGTACAAAAAGCCTTTTTACTTGTTAATAATTCCTGCCATTAGCAACATATAATTTCCATTTTCCTGGATTTTACTCAATCATCTGAATTACGGTTTTTCACCGCCCTTCGCCGTTATATTTTATATTAAGTTTTTTTGCCGTTATTTCATACAAATCGGAGGAAATTATTTTCGGGCATTGTTTTCTTTATTGATCATTTGTTGATGCATATTAAATTGTGTTTTACTCCTTTGTTTTACAAAATTGGCGCAAAAAATAATCTTGACGTATTTTTTCGCTAACATTCACGGTTTAACTTTTATTTGATTTCTTAGAAAATAGATACTATTGTTTTCGGGTATAGTTTTCTTTTGCGAACATTCGCAGTTATATTTTAAATAATGTTTCAACACTGGTATTTCATAGAGTTTACGTATGTTTTTTCGAACACCTTTTTGTTTTTGCCATTGTATTTTAAATTACTTTTTAACGCATCGGAATTTCATTAAAGTAGCACACATTTAGGATACCGACAATAGCTGAAAAGTAACAAATTTAAATATTAGCTTTGTAGTAGACACATTTGTATAGTAAGTTTACAGTGAGACTTCCATGGATAATTTTGTAGACATCTTACCTGAAATACATTCCCTGCCAAACTCACAGCACCATATCCTATCAGCATGGTAGGTTTTGTTGTTGTTATAACTTATCAAAGTCCTACAGCTGTGTGTATTCATTTTATCAATGGGAGTCAACTCGTCATTGAATATTATGAAAACCCAGTCATCATACAATCGATATAACCTTTCCCACCCCATCAGTTAAGTTGTTGCACCATTGTGATGGTTTGAAGTGCACTCAACACTGGCATGTGGATTGCCCAGTTCGCTACGTTGATTTTGTACGACTGTTAACAAAGCTTTGCCTCATTTGCTCTATGACATCGTCAGACATGTGGGGATGGCCTGAAGGTTTCTTATGGCTTACTGAAGATCCAATTTCAACAAAAAAATTACGACACTCATAAATGATAGGCCTTCTGTGATGATCTTTGCTGTCTTCAGTGCGACATTTTTCGCAGACTTCGATTCTTCAAACCAAAACATACAATTAGATAGGGTTTAGTGAAAGCAGCTTGTGGTGGAGCCATTTGATTACTATATGCTTTGTGAGATATATAACGATCTATAGTGTTTCACCTGAAAAACTAAATCAAAATCGATTCACCCGTTTGTGAGCTACGATGCCACAGACAGATACACAGACATACAAGTATACATGTTAAACTTATAACACCCCTCTTTTTGGTGTCAGGGGTTAAAAACAGTTTTGTAAATACTCTGAATGATTATGTATGAATTTAGAAAGTTGTAAAGCACTTTTAGTAGTTGAGTTGAGTACAAACTTCTCTCGACCTCACGTATAGGTTCACACAAAGTACAGAGTGTTTCAATATTATGTTAACACTTAAATGGCAGAATCAATTTATTTACTTAACATACATCTATGAATGAGAAACTAACAATGTATTCAGTGTTCTCTTTCTAGAACATAAAAAAATTAAATATGCTCAACCTGGTCACCATTTTGTTCTACACGCAAAAACCAACGATTCACAGAAGTACAAATCCAGTACACACATTTTACGAGGAATGGATCCTGTATCTGGTCCTTCAGTTCATTGATGTCATGAAATGTTCATCTATACATGCGCTCCTTTACCATATCCCAGAGCAAAAAATCACAGGGTGTCAAGTCAGGTGGTTGTGAGGGCCAGAGCAGTGGTCCATCATGACCAAACCATCGGCCTAGAAATGTTTGGTCGAGATAGGTTCGAACAGTTAATGCCAATGGGGCGGACCTCCATCTTTTTGGAAATACCCTGCAAGAAGGCCTCGAAGTGGTAGTTCATCAATGGTGTACTACTGCGACATCGATATAAATAGAGTCTGAAGTTGGTGTATCAAAAAAGTAGAGCCCAACTACTCCAGCAGCTGTCACAGCGCACCAAACATTCACTTTTGGTGAGTCACATTCAAGCTCCCGAATGACTCGTGGCTTTTCAGAGGCCCAGAAAATTGTGTTGTGTTGATTGACAAGTCCACTTGTGTGAAAGGTGGCTTCTTCGCTGAATGTCATTTCATTAATAATGTCATGCTGGATATTCGTCATTTTAGCTAACACACGACAGCTTTCCACTCGTTTAAGCTTCTGTGCCAATGTTAAAAATTGGACAACTTGGATGTGATAAGGCATAACCCAAGATCATGTCTCAAGATACGCCATACTGTTGTTTTTGAAATTCCTGTTACCAAACTACAGCGTCCATTCGATTTCGAAGGGCTTCATCACACCTTCCTGATCTTGGGCGTCCTGCATTTTCTAGACAATTGTTGAAAACTGATCCAGTCTCCACAAACTTATTGGAGGTGCGATAAATCGTTAAACGGCTTGGAGGGTCACATGCAAATTTCCTTTGAAACTTCTCATTAACCACTGTTGGTAAACCAAACACTTCCATACAGCTTACTACAAATTTTCTTTCCTTCAATGTTAAACGAACAGCCATTGAGTAGCCTGACCGATGAATAGAAGACTAACAACATAACCTATTAATGTTTATTGATTACAAAATTGCTACAGTTGATCGGCGGTTAAAAAAGTATAATACTTTCTTCATTGTTGATTAAACTAACGAGTGTTGTCACATATTTGTTTCTGCCATTTAAGTGTTAACATAATATTGAAACACCCTGTACTATAGTAGCTCTAGAAGACATAGTAGGTTCCAAACGGTTGGCAGAATATTGTACTCAATTATGTAAATCCTTGCAGATATAATAATTTTCCTTTTTGAAGCACCCCGTGTTGTTTATTTGTTACCTATTTCGGTTTTGGTGCTTAAAAATAAAATTTAGAAACAGTTCGCTTACTGTAGGACAACCCAGTTCCGAAAATATTAGCATTTAAAAGTATCTATACATTATACATGCTTTCTAGGGGTGTGCGAGATTGATTTTTTTTAATTCGACTCGAGAACGGGATGTTGTTTAGTACAAATTATCGAGATCGAGAGCTGAGGTTTAGAAAGAAGCAAGAAACGAGAATTTAGTGAATACAGTTTATCGAGAATAGCATTTCAGGGACAAGAATTAACCAAAATTGGAATCTTGAGTTGAGACCGAGAAATATCAAATACCTTTTTACATCATTTAAAGAAACACAATGTATATGATGAGTAATTATTAATAAGTTAACCTTTTTTTCGATTTGGTATTGCTACCAAGTTTATAAAAGATATTACAAATATAATGTATTTCATAGATATGTACTTTTACAGTCGACTATTGATTAATAAACCTTTACATTACATATGCAACATACAAATTTTTATATAATTATATTTGTTTTTAGGTAAGTAATAATTGGACGCAGTTATGCAATAAGAACCAAGCGCCAAAAGTAAAATTTTCCAATACTGCTGTTTTTAGATATGGTTATGAAAAATCTTATTTAGGCTACATTTTTTAAAACAAATTTTATCTATACTTATAAAAGCCAAATACCATTGACTCATCACAATTTCTCCAAAACCACGAGGCCTACAAACATGAAATTTGGCACTAATACTCTTTATAGGCTCTAGACGCGCGCTAAGAAAGGGTTTCCAAAAATTCGAAATTTTAGGGGGGTTTTGGGGGGGTCAAAGTTACTAAATCACGATTTCTCAAAACCTACCGAACGGATTGGAATGAAATTTGGTATGTAGCTTCCTCTAGGGCCATAGATGCTCGCTAAGAAAGGGTTTAAAAAAGTTCGAAATTTTAGGGGGGTTTGGGGGATCAAAGTTACAAAATCACATTTCTCTAAAACCATCAAACGGATTGGAATGAAATTTGGTATGTAGCTTCCCCTAGGGCCATAGATGCTCGCTAAGAAAGGTTTTAAAAAAATTCGAAATTTTAGGGGAGGTTTGGGGGGTCAAAGTTACTACAAAAAAACATCGAACAGATTGGAATGAAATTTGTTATGTAGCTTCCTCTAGGGCCCTAGGTACTCGCTAAGAAAGGGTTTTAAAAAATTCTAAATTTTAGTGGGGTTTGGGGGGTCGAAATTACTGAAAAGAAACACCGAACGGATTGGAATGAAATGTATTATGTAGCTTCCTCTAGGGCCCTAGGTGCTCGCTAAGAAAGGGTTTAAAAAAAAATCTAAATTTTATTGGAGGTTTGGGGGGGATCAAAGTTACTAAAAATCCCCATAAGAAATACATAGTGTAATATATTTTTTGTTAATATACATTTAACTTTGATTTGTCTATCCGTGCAAAGCCGGGTCGGGCCAGCTAGTATTTTATATTATACAGATATTTTATTATACCATCTAATCATAATAACTAATAAAACATGTAAATATTTGTGATCTCGTGGCTTATTATAAGTAAATTTTTTTTGTTATATATATTTACATAAATATCTTAGTAAAAATATACAAAACATCCCAAACCGGAGACCAGGTGAATGTCAGCTTGGAAGCGAGCCAAGCACCGTTTGCTTTACTTCCGCCCTCCTACCATCAAACCACAGATATGAAAAGCTACCTGGTCTACCCAAGATTCGAACCCGGTATCTTCTGATCAGAAAGACGCCGCTACCACTCGGCTATGGCTTGCCTTAAGAAAAACTGACAACTTAACACTTAAGTTACTTGCTACCGTATTGCCTAACTCGCACCTTCTCCTTATTGTAAAGCACAAAAGTGTACATTTACCAGGTGGTAGTTGTTTCAAAATTTGATAGGTGGCAGCACAATACAGATATGAGTTGGATCTATATTGCATAACAAAATGTGTACTTTAAGAGTAATTTTAAGTAAAAAGATTAAATTTCCATTTTTGGTGGTTGATTCGTTATTGCATAACTGCGTCCAATTGTCATTCTTTATTTTACTAAACCCAAGGTTATATAAAACTCGGTGTCAATGTAATTTAAATAAGATATTTTTATATCCTAGTCACTTCCCTGTTGAGATGTTAGGAAAACTTCTGTTCGTCTTCTTTTCATTCTAATGTAACATTTCAAGTTTTATAAAACGACTAAAAATAAAACTCGAGATTTTAAAAGCTTATCGAGAAAAGTACAACCGAGAAATTAATTTTATTCTTGACAACGAGATGCGAGACGATGTTGAGTTATTTCTTGATACTGCTCGAGAGTTTTGAGTTCCTGCACACCCCTAATGCTTTCTACCAAAAAGAAAACATTGTATTTCCTTTTCTCTAAATTTTAGAAACACGGTGTATTAACAAAACAATAGAATGTATAGTTTGTCTGGTTTATATAATGAAGTAATTCCATTTATTGGAATTAAATTTCTAATATTGTTTCTAAGATTCTAAGATTCTTTACATTTATGTTGTAAATAAGTTTTAAACTAGTCGCAAGTCGAGACACTCTGCACAATATTCCTCTCTTAATCAACTTTGTATTTACGTTATGATTATTATTAATTAAATAATGTTAAATATATATGACAAGTTTTATTATATAAAATATATAAATAATCATTGTTATTATTATCTAATAGTTTTTACTCGTAATATAAATTAAGTTTTGCGATTGCTTTTTATTTAATTATATCTTCTGCGACAATTCTCGAAGTCGCTTATCGCTTTATGTAATCATATTCGCTTATTTTTAATCTTAAGTACAGAATATTGCATTTTCATCTGATTATAAAATATCGGGCCATGCATTTGTAAACAGGAAAATATGATTTAATTGGCCTAAAATTGAAATGTTAAAAGATTTGTTTATTTGTACTTTTGTATAATTTTTTTTTTATTTTTAAGCTGAATTACAATATAGATTTAAATTAAAAGTTTTGAAATATTTCTTTTAAAAACAAGAAATTAAGTACAATTTTTCTAAGGTACAATTTACATACCACTATTGATTAGTAAAATATTGAGTGAACAAAAAGCCAACCTAACCTGATCCAGAAGTAAAACATTTGTATCCTATGTACATTTACAATCCACTAAATTTTATTTGGGTTTATAGTGATGAATGGTGTATTGTTACTAGAAAACAGCTGTCTATTTTCAAACTACATACAATGTCATATTTTTAGTGACATACAATGTATATTATATACATACACATACATATACACATACACATAATATTATCTATTTTAATAATGTTTTGACTTAACCAATTTTTAAAATTTATTTATTTACGCACAACGGCCTATAACAAGTTTGTGATTGATTCTTTGTTGCTGTGTGTACAAATTAATCTACATAATTAAAAGTAGTGTATAAAAAAGTTGTTAAATCTGGAGTTACTCATATGTGGATAGTCACAGAAATATGTTTTTTCTGGAGGATCTTCCATACTTATCCTAGTTCAAAATAATAAAAAAATAGTTCTTAAGTATAAACACAGATCCTAAAATTGGTTGTTCCTAGATAATACTTTATTATTCTACCTTCACCAACAACCGTTCTAACGTTGGTAGTAGATGAAATATTCAGTTCATATTTTACATTTTACAAGTGTTCCGGACATAGAATTTCCAGTATTGTTAAAGTGGCGGCCGTTTAAAATATTTTAATGTTGACTGTCTTAGAAAATGATTTACCTTACTGGAAATGTTGATGAAAGTATTTCATTTAATGACAAACGAGATTATTTTTTCATTTCGAAGGGCAACTGAGTTAACAAAAATGCAATTATTTGGTAGTTGTCTACAATAACAAGTTTAGCCTAGATCCATAATTTCTTTAGTACTATGATAATTTAGAACAAATTAATTTCCGAGATTTCATAAAATAAATTTAATGTGACCCTTAACAATATTTTTTCAGCCCCCCCCCCCCCCCCCCCCCCTATAACTCTGTCGCTTTTTGAGCTGCAGTTTGATTTGTTGTAAATGAAATTCTGTTAAGTTAGAGGTTTTTTTGAGATAATAAATACCTACTTAACCTTTAAAATGTCCACTGTTTTCAAATTATATGGAAAAATCTTTGTATACAGTGCAGGGTGGGTGAAAAGTATAAAAAGAATTAATATTTTGAACAAAAGGGCGTATAATGACAAAAAATGCGAGTGTGGTACTTTCTCTGTAACAAAATTTGATTTTATGAGTTTAAAACTTTTGACACTGTCTTAAACATGAGGTGGAATACCATAGTGTGATCCGTGATTTCAAAAGAAAGTCAATTTCTCGACAGACTATAAAATACGGGCTAAGTGTAAAATATAAATATATTCTGTTTAATTTTAAAATGTGGGCTGCATGCCTAATACTACTCAGTAAAAACCGGGCTATCTAGTTTTCAATCGGGAAGTAGTTCAAAGAATTGCCACAAGATTGCGCTTGGTTCTAAGTGCCACCTGTTGTGAAATAAAATCTGGGCTATGTACCAGATTTCCTATCAAAATAAGTATTATATTTTCAACATTTAGCCCTCTTTTTACAGATTTGAGTAGTGGACTTAGCCCGGTTTTTACGGTATAAAAGTTGGTACCTAGCCCTTTTCTTAATTTAACTTTGAGAAATTTTTGTAGAAAAGTTTTTGACACCTTTAGGCTACAACAGAAAATATTTTTATTTTTTGTTTTTTATAGCCGAAAAACCTGGGTGGTTATCATTGCCTGGACAACAGAAAATAAATAATGAAAACGGTAGTTTTTAGGAAGTTTTTTTGTATTCCTCAAAACTTCCTTCTCAGCACTTGCCTCAGATTTTATAGTCAGTCGACAATTATGAAAACTACGCTTCGATATCTCAAACGTTTTTGAAGATATTTACGTTCAAACGTCTCATTTTAGTATTATGTTTTTGGAAATTTCATGGTTTATTATCTTTATTTTAACACTATGTCTTTCCATTAACAAAATTTACTTTCAAGTTCCTACTGTTAGAGGAGGTCAGGGAAAATTGTTTCCTATCTTGGAGCCCACAATGATGCAAATACTGAAGATCCTGGCTTGTTCTAACACAAGCTGTTGAAGCAGATTTTTTATGATCTTTTTTTTAAAGAACATTTTAAGCCTGTTTGTACTTTACCAAATGGAGAGATTTTTACATTTGAGAATTTTAATTGAATGTTATATTAATATTAATTTTATATTCAAGTGATGTTCTGGTAAAATCTAAAACTTGAATTGTATGATTGAGTCAGGCTGCAGATTACAGGAATCGTGGTATAAATTCAGTAAATTGATTCGAGGAATTTTAGCACTGAAAAGTGAACATGCACAGTTTCCTCTCAATATTTATCGCTATATTCGGAGGAAATTATTCACATTATTAACAATACGAACTGAAGATACAAAATTAACTTACACGTTCACACTCTAACGGCCGCATTTTAACTCCGATTTGGTACACATGTTGGGTGTCTAAGTCGCTCGGATGAATGTGCTAGCCAATAAAAATTCAACAACCCCATGTACGTTTTTTGACTGGAAGTCAAAAATTTTTGAGATTTTTCATACTAGGATGAAACATTTTTAGGGTTTTATCTAAAAAATAAATGTAGAATATTCAGCATATTTTGTGACCTTATAGCTCGCTTGGTTCTCCTAAAATCAATCAAAACATAAAATACCATAAAAAGTACCCGGTTGAAATACATGTAGGGGCATCTTATCCGAAGCCAACGGCCAAGTTTGTACGCTGCGAGTGAAGCGAAGCAGTTCATAACCCGAGGCCGCAAGGTCGAATGAAAGAGCTCGTGAACTGGGGCTGGAGGTGGCTGAGGTACAAACAAATTCTTAATATATTTCATAGGCAGCTATTCAGCACCTTCGTGGCTACACCAATTTCCCAAATAGTTGGTTGAAATCCTAAATCATATAAATGTAATTTTGGAAATTCGCTCAACTCACATCAAACGGTTCAGGTGTGTGGTCGAACTATTTTAAATTAAATCTATTATACTAAAATACACCTGCTTGCTTTGTTCCCTTGGATGGTGGTGTAAGTATTACGGCTGTAGAGGAGGCAGAAATGTTTTCAATAGAATTTATGTTACTAAAACGTAATTCAAATGTTTCAGTATAATTTCAAAAATATTGCGAGTTGAGAAAAATTCATGGAAATTAGTTACCGACAATGTATAGGAACCCTGCTCTCATTACATAAATTAAATATTTACTATAACATTTCTCTTCACATAAAAAAAGTGAATATTTTCAAAATGCTTGAGATTTGAACGTGCAATTTTCACCGTAGATTTTCTCTTTAAAGTTTTACATTGAAATCATAAAACATACCAACCATCTTCGTTAAAAAAAGTTACATTCAAGATAGTTTACCAAGTTTTTAAACATAAAATACATTTTTTGTAACCTATAGCATTTTTCGTCATACGTTCTTAGTTTTCAAAATATTAGACCTTTTTCGTACCTTCAACCCAGCCTGCATATAAAACAATTTGAAAAAACTGAAAACTTTTACATTAAACTTCTTATATTTTTGTTTACATTTATTGCGGTCTTTTCCGAGGGTAAATCGAAAACTGAAAGATACTTACAACTAAATACAATTTGTTAGTGTATTAACAGGAACAGAAATTTATATAATTTATGTATACAAGTAAACATAGTACGTTTTTAACTATATTTTAACATAATTTTATGTGTCCTTTATATAATATATTGTTTAAGGCCTAATTTAATTGTAATTATAAATTTAAGATAGCAATACTGTCACAGAAAAATAAAATAAATACTCTCTGTAAAAAGTGTTTAAAATAAGTGAAAGTGGCCTTAGAGATTTCTGTGTTATTGTTAAATTATGTTCGTCTGTGATGGCCAGTTTTTATTTTTGTATCTAATCATGTCTTGAATAATATCGATAAATTTATAAGTAAACCATTTCTAGTTATTTGATTTGTTATTAAAATTCTTATTTGAAATATTTAATATAATTAATACGGATCTTTAATCATGTAAAAAAATAAAACTTTTTCATTTAGTTGTCTCTTTAAAGTTATTGAATGTTGGTATTCATTTATTCGTAAATTTTACATCAATAATGTATTTAACACTTTGAACCCGGCGTCCGATTATAGGTCGGGCCGGTCTTCGGTGCAAGCTACCGATGCCCGTGGATACCTCGGGCCTCTCTTTTTAATTCTACAGCTGAATTCAGTCGGCATATATTCGGGTTCATGCATTCTTGTCATGTTTATTAGTTATTTTAGTGCGTATGTCTTTGACCTTTGGCATCCTTATATCAAAAATATCCTAACAAAAATCCTTATCCTAAAAAAAATATATATTAATTGCTGTACTACAAGCGCGTCTGATCAGCTGTTTGCAATCGACGTTTATCTGCTTAGCGATGTAATTCGATGTGTGTGTCGTTAGTTCCTATTGTGTTTTAGTAAGTTTTTTCGTATATCAGTGGTGTATTATTGATGAAAGTTTACTTTAATATTTCATATGTGTTTATAAATAAATAACATTACTTTCACACTAAACAGAGAAAAGACAACTTGTGAGGTTATCTGTGAGTTTTGACTTATGTTTACACTCGTTTTATTGTTTATTTTATAGATATACTTTATTTTAGCCTTAGGATTAATTTTTCAAACGTTATCTTTTAGTTTGTAGTAACATAAGATGGATGACAAACTAAGTACCGGTAGTGATTCCATACATAATATTTTATTTTATTCTGATTGTAACATTGACAATGACTTTGAAATAGACTCGGAGCCAAATATTGGTTTTATAAATGAACTAAATGAAAATGTAACCCTATATTTGATGCACACTCTGAGGGTAAGTTAGGTGATGTGGAAAATGATCTTGACTATGTACCAGACGCAACAACGTTTATAGAGTCCGAAAAAGATAATACTGCTGATGTGACATAGGCCTAGATCTAGACACTCGGCCTTCTAATAGCACAAGTAGGCCTAGCTTAGAACTGAATCAGCCTTCTACCAGCACAGGTAGGCCTATGATATTATTGTGCCAAAACCTAAAAGAAAGAAGACGGAGAAGCCTACACATATTCAGTTAAGTTGGTCAGAACCTTCATTGCTTCTTTTTAACAAATTTAGTGCCATAAAAGCTGAAATTGATGACACTTCAACTCCATTTTAAGTTTTTTCTTTGTTTTTTTCCCAGAGTTTATTATAAAATTATTCAAAACAGAAACAAACAAGCTATGTCAATTATTGATAAACATAAAAGATCTGGTAAGCTAAAAAAAATAACATTTGGGGACAATGGACAGTAGTGAAACTACACGAGATATACTTGTTTTTTTCCATAATTTGTCATGTGTCGTTTGTAGTAAAGAAATTCAGACTGGCAGTCAACTGGATTATTGGTCAACTGATAAGTTCATTGCAAGTTTTTATGCACTTTCTATTATGTCTCGTGACCGTTGGCAATGCTAGCTAATTTCCATATTAGCACTGCTGTTTCTTGTAACCAAGAAGGCCATGACCCTCTCCACAAGCTGAGACCACCTGTACCTCACTGCATTTCTAGCATTATTCTATCCTCATGAAGGCACATGTGGTTTTCGAGGGCGAGTACGGGTCAGAGTTTATAGCCCGACAAATAAGTATAAAACTATATATTATTTGCGACTCCCTGACTAGTTATGCCTTGAAAATGGAAGTGTACACTGGTAGCTCTACAATCGGCCTTTTTCAAAGACTACTTAAGTAAAAGGCATACTGCTTTCATGGACCAGTTTTACAGCTCACCAGCTGCATTTGATTTTTTGTGGAAACTAAAGCTGGAACTTGCATGCGAAATAGAAAAGAGGGTTTTCAGCTCGGCACTTCCCAGGCAAAATCCCACCAACTGAAAAGAAGGCACAGCCTACATGCTATGTAAAGTAGTTCTGAAAAAAGTAAAGAAGAAACTGGCAAAGCTGGAAGAAAGGATGAGATTGCACAGTGCCACTTTGTGTACCAGTTTGTTTCAAAGTGTTCCATACTAAGGCCAATTACATAAACTCAAGAATTACGTTAGTTATTTGTTATTTTTACTATTTTTCTTAATTTTTAAACCGATGTATACATTTTATTTGGTAATTAAACCTTTGAAGTATATACATTTTCTTAAATCTCATTCTTTTGCCTCTAAAATGATATATAATACTATTAACTAAATTAAATAACACAGAATTTTTAACAAAAAACTACAAAAATCCCCAGGGAGCCATACTGGACCATGTATTAAGGGTCCAGGGCTCAGAGTGTTAAAAACACTGCACTATGTTTTGAAACCACATTAGATCAACTTCAAAACCAAAAATATGCAAAAGAATTATAATACAGGTGTTTACTACCATAAGCGTACTATTAAAAAAAAAACAGTGTATGGTTACAAGTAATTTCACTTTTATTAGTGGGTACTGCTTGAAGTGTTTAACTAAACTAACCATTTTGAAAGATGTCGATGAATAGTATCAACAATTTTAGACACATCTACAACTATGTTGATAAGTAGTGAAATTAAACTAGAATTATTTACATTGTTCAATACAAGGCAACGAAAATACGGTAACTAAACTATTCAATGTATGTAGTGAACAACTTCGCACAAACGATTGATAAATATAAGATAAATAAGTGAAATGACAGATTCAAGTACTAATGGCATTCAATTAAGCAAAGTATTGCCACACACTGGAGACTTTTTGTCATGTAAATGGAGGAAAAAGAAGTTACGGTTACGTAACTTTTACAAAATTGTTTGCGTGATAAAATTCACCAGTCTAAGAATAGCTCTTATTTGCAGTTGTATGTTCACCAGCCGTTGATAACAGCTTTTCTAAACATCAGCCTCTAAAATTTTCTGTCTACCATGCAAGGGCTGAGATCAGTTCTCACATCACAAAACTTAATTGTTTTTTTTTTTCACTTTACAGAGCTAGTTATAATATTTTCTGTTTCTCACAAAATATGTGAGTTTGCTGATTCTTTGTGTGCAGTGTGAGTTAATTCTTAAATGAGTGTGACTCAAACATTTTGCGTGAGAGTTGACATGTATGGATGTGGCTATGAGAACCAATGACCTAACGATTGCCGCCGAGACAGATCTAAGTTACAATGTAACATGATTACCTCAGGTTATGGTCTGTCGAACAATCCTCTGTTTTTTATGTCATTTTCGACTTTTGTTTCAGTCATTTTCAAATGTTAATACTTGCAGTTCAAGCTTTAAACAAAGTTGTCATCATCAAAAATTATACATAACACATGTAGACTGCAGATTTAAACAAATACTGCTGACGATTGCTGGGCAGATCGTTCATTCAGCACATGCTGTGTACTTAGTTGTGACGCACTTGCTGTGACGTCACCATGCTACGGAATACGGCAGTATGTAGGTCACGTGGTTCATGACACGTGACCTTGGCGCAGCGCAGGAAGCTAGCAGAGCTAAACCAGGATGGAAGCGGACACAAGCTCCTGCCGAGCTCTTCTTATAAGATCGGTTGGGACCCCCATATAAAATATTAATATAGTGCGCATAATAATTAATTATGTTGGGCTAGTCGTGGGTATAAATGGTGAACGGTAGGGATGGGGTTAAAACTTAGTAAGTCCGGGTAAAGAAGTGAAGTATTGTGCTAACCGGTATCATGGGCGGCAAGGCTAACGGTACGTGTAATTAAAGTAAATGCGAGTTTAACATCAAGGTAGTGTATAATTAGAACCTAGTCCAAATTATCTGATCAAAGCTGGTTCCTAAGCATATGGTCTAGTGAATAGTTTGTTGGTGAACAAATCATTATTGATAATCGTGATTAGTGATTCACGGTGTGGGCAAAATGGCGTACCTCTAAATCTGTAGGTTTGGCGATTTCAACCATCCACCAGGGACCACATGCCTCAGTTGGTAGCAAAGCGTGGTTACGATCCATGGACCTCTGGGTTATGAGCCCAGCATGCTTCCAAACTTACTGTTAGTAGTTAGTGCATTCGTTGGCTGTGATTCTGGTTGTACTTCTAAAATAGATTAGCTTCCTGTTCGAGTTTCCTTATTATATCACATAATATGTGCGATTGAAACAGTGTTTTCTATTTAATAAATTGTGGTAATCTGTTTTTTGCCGTTTATTAATTTCCAGTTCTCCTGTGGTATTCATTATACCAGTGGCGCACCTAGGATTTGGCTTTGGGGAGGGACTAAGCACCCCAGCGCGCTGCCTTTTAGGGCCACGTTATACGAGCGCTGATAGTGCCGTGTTTTCAACGTCGCGTTAACGTCAGTTAATTGGGTAGATGGAACTACTGGGGGCCATGTTATACGAACGCTATCAAAGCTAGCGAATTTAAATTAACCGGGCGTTGAGCGTTATCAACGCCGAACAAAGTTATATGGAGCGCAACTACCAGAGATGCCACAGTAGAATAACTACTAGGAAGTAGTTATTTTTTATTTCAAAGTGAATATTGTGTACTTCAAAATGTACACGAGCGAGCCGAGTCGACACGGACGGAGTCGATTTTTTTAACGCTCTGACAGCATACCGGATTGGGTCGATTTGGCTCCTCTCCACGCGGGTTGGGCATAGATATAGCCACAGTTCAAAACAAGAAAGAACTGATCGTTCATGATAATTTTGCAATTCATGGTAGTTGTGACAGTAGTTGTGGTGAGGTGGAATGCGCGCGCATCCTTCCGACACATGTCGGAACGGTGCGGGTCTGTTAGATTTATCCACTGCTACGAATTATCGCGACGGACCGGGTTGGCTGGACTAAGCTCAGCTCGTGTAATTATAGCTGAAGCTTGATACACGATTTGAAAGCACTGGGTGTGTATCCCACCGTTAAGCTATCCAGATACACAATTCCTCATATGTTTCTATTATTTGTAAAACACCTAGACAGAATAACTGAATGGTTTCCATTTTGGAAGTGAAGGATTCAACATTGACAAAGCTTCAAAAACGCTGTGTATAATACGGGACCCACGTTACCAACGTCGCGCTTTCAACATCCCGTATAACTTGGGAATTTAACGCCCGGTTTTCAGCATTATCAACCTCGGCGCTATCAGCGCTCGCATACCGTCAACTCATGAAACAGACCGTTGAGACTCAAACATCACTGTAACAAAATCATGATTGCGTAGGGTAAGAATCACATTTATTTCAAAAAGAACGATTATTTTTACGTGATCACATCACGAAATTAAACTATAAATAATGTATTTTTAATTGAATATCGACTACGTATGCAACGATCGATTAGTTTAAAATGCAATCCTCATTACTAAAAATACGTTCTGGGGGGGGGACAGGTCCGGTTCGTCCACCCCCGTCGGTGCGCCACTGTATTATACCAATATTAAATATGTAAAATGTAATGCTTGTGAATTTGTAGGCCAAAAAGTTTGCATTACAACCTTAAATTAAAAATAATTCTTGAAGATAGCATGCAAAACTTCTGGCATGATGACAAATGCAATAGTCTATTAATGATTTCCTAGATTATGAGAAAGTTACATTAATAATATAACTACCATAATCCAGCAAAATTAGTTTTTGAAATTAATTCTGGCAGTCCCTTAAGTAGGCCTATAATAAATGACAAAGAATTTAAAATTAAATCTACATTTTTCTACAACCGAGCGTAAAGTGCTATTTTTTAAAAACACATTGTAAAACGTTGTTGGTTTATCGCATTATTATCTCTGTTTATCGCTAGCAATGATAAAGTAAACAGCTGATTCATATTGATTGTCGTTGTGTCATATGTTGACTAAAAACCGTTTGCCACTGTTTCACGCATATGGCAATATAGTCATTAACACGCACGCATGAAGTAGGCGTGCCAATCTAGAAACAAACAGGTTCTAAACAATGCTACGAACACCTTCCAACGTTGGACGTTTGATGTAGGGATGTGCCAAGTTGATATTTTCTCGCATCAGATGCAACCGCATTAGTTGCTTCTGCGCAACAGTTTAATTAAACTAATGTGTAACATATGTTTGCAGACCGGCTGGCATGCTGTTGTTGACTGATCCCTGGCTAATATTTCCGAATTACTGATACAACTAATGTTTAAATTCTTGTACATAAGAGTGTACAGTTATAAATCAGTCAGTGTAAACTAATATTGAAGGATAGCTTGTGTTAATAGTTAATAAAAAAACAAAACAATAAATATTTTATACATTTATTAAAGAGATAATATGCACTTTCTTAAAATAAATTTGTAAACAAAATTTCTCAAAATAAATACGTTTAGTGATCAAACGAGTAAACGTATTTACTGTGAGAAATTGTGTACATATTTATTTTAAGAATTTAACCACCTCACAAGATGAGGTCAATTTTTATTTATAGAGTTAATTTTAACAAATAAATACATTTTATAGGATAAATTCTAAAAGAATGTATTTTTTACATTTTGGTGTGTTTCGAATTTTCAAACCAATGCCACAACACATCAGGAGCGCAACAAACTAACTGAACAAACTGTTAACTGAACTAATTCAACTAACTGTTACTGAACTGGACTCTTCTAATGTCACTAATGTGTAATACTAATACTAAACCTAAAACGGGGGAGTGGGGAGAAACGAGTTTTCCCGTTATTTAACTTTTTGCCAACGATACAAATAACAGCTTGCATTAGACATTAGCTTTGTACATCAGGCGGGAAGGAATGTTGCTACGGAATTTTAGTGAGTTCTGCGCATCTAATGCGTTGCGCCAAGTAAACTGATGCGAAACATCTGATGCAGTTGATTCGAGCCATCCCTAGTTTGATGGTTCGTCACATTGTGTATCCGTTGTTCAAACCTACGAGCGTCTAACATTCGCATCAGTCCATGTTTCGGCCGATGTCGGTATTCTTGGGCAGTGTCAAAGGGATGCCTCCAATATTTGAAGGAAAATGTTTGACTCAACGGCTACACGACTCGTTCATATGATCCACTATTTACTCTAAATTCCCACCAAAGACCCGTCTTGCTTAGGTTTATCTTTGCGTTTAGTTTTTAATCAGTAATATTATTAATTTACATTTTCACAATTTAGCCTAAGTAGGCTACAATTTATATTTCATACTAGTAAGTTCCCGTAAAAAATCACAGGCAGTTTAATTAGATACTATACATTTTAAAAATTGCTATTTTTAAAAACAAATTTTATTAGGCCTACCGTACCTAAATATGATCTGTGGATTTTTTACTCGTTAAACGTTTGTACCAAACTGTTTTTTAAAGTATTGCATGAAACATTCGATTCACCATGTAGCAGGAACATTCTCTGTACCATCTGTCAAACTTACTTGTCTCAAACGTTCGATCCAACATTGGAGCGAGCGTTAGTAGCATCGTGTAGAACCGGCTTTAGACTAACCACAATAATTTTTTTTGAGTAATTTTGTTCACTATGGTTGAAGATTTGGCAGAAGAATTTGATGAAATTGGTATGGGGCTAACTCCTCCAAATATTAGTAACATTGCAAAGGAAATAATTCCACCACGCAGCTGAACCGCTGACGTGAGTTGAGCGAATTTCCAAAATAAAATTTATATGTGTTTTTGGGTTTCAAACAACTATTTGGGAAATTGATCTACTCACGAAGGTGCTGCCAGCATATACCAAATATATTGCCATCGGTCACCACGGTAAAAGCCGTGGATTTAATTCTGGTATTTTACATTTTGATTGTTTTTGGGGGAACTAGATGGGCTATAAAGTCGCGTAAAAAACAGAATGTGCAGAATTATTTTGTATGTCTCTTTTTTTAAAGAAAACTTCAAAAAAATTAATTCTAGTATGAAAAATCTCAAAAAATTGGTACTTCCAGTCAAAAATTTTGTCTACTTCCGGTAAATTTTTTTGGCTAACGAACTCGTCCAAATGACTTAGAAAACCAACCTGTGTACTAAATTTGGACCAAATCGGACATAAAATGCGTCCTTTAGAGTGCGCACACATACATAAATATATATATATATATATGATTTTTAATGACACCCCAAAACGTGTTCTGGGGACCATGATCGGTGCTCATTTGCTACTCCCGACCTTGGGTCTTACCACAAGCGCCACTGCAATAGCTCATTTTTCCTATGGAAATTCGCTAATAACACACTAGACTTGTTACCACGAAAATCAAGAGAGCTGTATGAAAAAATTATGTAGAATTTATGAAGTGGTTCAGTGAAAAACGAGTGTACACAATATCAGAAAATGAGTTACTCACCTATTTTGGACAAAAATTACGCTTGTAGTAAAAATGTAATTCGAGCGTAAAGTGTCGAGTGTAACGCTTTCGAGAAATTACCGCGCTCCGTTTTGCGTCGCGTATTAAAACCAAGTAATGTTTTTTACTGTTGAAAATGACACAGCCTTGGGTGTTGTCATAGTTCTGTCTACATATTGGCCTATAATATATATATACATTAATTTGTAGAGCACTGTCTACTCTTTATCATTTGCCTATTTCTA
Organism: Philaenus spumarius; assembly: GCA_018207615.1. NCBI lineage: Eukaryota > Metazoa > Arthropoda > Insecta > Hemiptera > Aphrophoridae > Philaenus > Philaenus spumarius. The sequence goes on from JAGFPH010000486.1 coordinate 405,734, forward strand.
GGCAGTAAAAGCTGCTCTTAGAAGCAGTCAATTCCAGCCAGTGGAGGCTAGTTCTTAAAACTTGAATAAAAGATGCTAGCGTAAAGATAAAAATTTGAAACTTAACACAGTTAAACTATATTAGGTGTGGATGCTAATAATGGTGTAATTGAAAGTATTAATTTTAACTTCAATACAGTTGTAATACCTAAATTAAGTTGACAGTTTGCAGTGATTTTTAAATCGTGACATGAAAAAGTTAGATAGTGGGAAAATTGCGTATTTTTAGGGCAGGTGAATTACCAAAGCGTATAAAAGTTGTCTTAATAGTAAAATCGTATGAAAATATACATTTTTTTAAAATTTGGCTTTTGTAGTTTAGTTAATACGGCAGGTTGATTGAAATAGCTTTATGCGGCTCGGCGACTACCACTAAATGCGCTAGGCTGCCGCTTGGAGTTTACAATTATTATGGTTTTGAAAGGCATACTTTGGGTATATTTGTATCTACAGCTAAATAAAACTTATTAGATTAGTTACCGACATGTATTTAATTTTTAAATAATTGTTTATTACTATATTGCAGAACTTACTTTAGATTCTTGAAAAATATATTAGCTTTATACACAAACTTTTAGCCTTAATATTCCGCCGTTTAAAATCTCCCACTATTAGTTACTTTTAGTTTGGAAATAAACAATAAAGTCAGAGTAAGGTTGTAACTGTATTTATTTAACAAAAAATATTTTATGTACCTACAGAACTTTGCTTTTATGATACCAAAATAGTAAATGCGTGTAAAGACATTTTACAAGCTGAATATGAAAAAAACATAACTTAGCCTATTTAAGTTTACAGTCTCATTGACCTAAAAATGTTATGGTTTTGCAAAGGTGATTTCTTATTGGTCTAGGCGCGCGCTACTACAGTGACTCATCCGTAGCAGACGCCATCTTGTGGTAGGCAGTGCTATACGGGTGGCGACAGCTTTCGGCTCAAGTGACCCTTCTATTATTTTTCTGTGTTTGTTGGAATAACTAAACAAAACCCTCACAAACGTATAGTATACAGTTCCAGACAGACGCGAAAAGGTAGCGGCTAACACGCCTGAGGCGTTGAAAATGTACATATTTCACGGAAATACCCGAATAGCTTCGGAACACTAAACAGGTTTTCCTAATATCAATAGAAAATATATAACTTGCACTTCAAATCGATATAAAAATCACTATACAAATATATCGATTTGTAAAAGATACATCGATTACAAAATGTGCTTTCTCATTGGTTAAAACTGTCCAATTGCAAAGGTTTACAGAAAACTTCATATATCTAAGAAACTAAGAGTGACGAATGATTGGAAGATCATGGTAGAAAGTTCAAATCTTGACGAATCCAATAGTGTCCTTATCTTCTTCTCAAAATAAGTCTGTCTAACGGTTAGATGCCTTTAAAAAGATGCCATTTGCTTCTACTTTCTCGCCTGATATCCGTTGATTTAGACAACTACAATATTACAACAATGATTGCAATATAAATATATGTTTTAAAAAAAATTGCAAATACAAAAATTAAAGTTTAAAACCTTTTCCTTTCCAATGGTTTTTGTTTGATTGAAATTGGATAATATTTAGTGGGTGAACTATTTGATACAAGTTGTGTTGTCTGAGACTACTCAATTGAGCAGTCTGCCACTTAAAAGATTAAACAAAACTATGATAACAAAAAGGAGGGGCTGCAGCCCCCCTGGATTCGCCAATGCACTCAATAGAGGTTCTAATTTAAAATTTTCAACTTACCCCCATTTTTGGGGGAGGGTTTAAAATTTACAATACCGGTACTCAATAAAAAACAATTTTTGGTCATGTTAACCAAGAAAATCTGTCTATTTCCATTAATAAAAAAAAATAATAATAGGGGGGAGGTGAACTTTTAAGACACCCGGTATACTGTATAAGCTAATATAAATTACATAGACATCTATAGAAAGTCATCTTTGCACGCAGTAGCTTTATATTTTTTTGAAATAATCAATTCCTTTCCTGTTATCTACAGTACTTCCTTTTGTTGCCAAAGAGATTTACTTTATGCATTTCACGTAATACATTGAACCATTTGTAATAAGTTATCCTATGGTTAATATATATATTAATATATTCTTGACAAATATGTTAACAAAATTTGGAGAAAATAATTTGAATAATATTAATATCACGATTAATTTTAAAAGTGATATTTAAATTTATTTTGATTACAACATTTAAGATTTCCAGACCATATAGGGCCTACTCATGGGTTAACATAAATTATGTCTGGTATATTTCATAAATTCAAAATCAAATTAAATAATAACGAATTCAGTTCAATCAGTGATTATTGTAATCTTTAATACATTAGTATCTAGTAATACTTTTAATGATTAAAGTCCTGAACCAAATCACCAAATTAACTTTGAAATAAAATTCAATTGAGTTCAGGGTAACAAAAATATTTGATATTTATTATAATTCAAAGTTAATTAATAGAATTAAACAAAAATGATGTACATATTATTCACCAATGCACACAATTAAATACATAAGCCAATGTCCGCTTGGTTATATTCAAAAACATATATTAATCCCTTTCACTAAAATGTTTATGTATAGGGATGGTTTAAATTGTCCATTAAAATTTATACATTGTTCAATAACGATTCATTATTACTGCATTTACACAATTAATAATTACAACTTCATTAGGTTAACAAATTATAAAATATGACTCTATCTGGGGTTTATGGTTCTCGCCGGCCTCACCACAATTAAATTAAATATAGCCTATATATATCTCTATCTTATTTACGGTTACAAACTTATTTAAATTAATCATAACCTATATGAAATAATGTGATACATGAACACCATGAATTAGAATCGATGAAACTTTAGTCCAAGTTCGGATTGTTAGTTTTGTAAAAATGTTAATTTTGGATTCAGGTTAATTAATGTTTAATTATACCCTGGATGGGTCTCACCAGTTTAGTAGTTTTGTATGGATAATTCAAGGTTGATCTGAGTCCACTTCTGAGGTCCAGGTAGGTTGTTTTTCCTTTATTTTTATAGTTTTCAAGTAATCTAAGAATTTAACACGTCTGCCCTCTTAGGTAGCTGTATTAATAATGTCCAAGTAACGCTACAATTGAGTTAGCGTCTTTTTTTTTTTTTTTTAATCCCAAATAATCTCGAACCCAAAATTGTTTAGGCTTGTATTTAACATTAGCTTAAATGCACTTTTAATGATCACTCCGAAAATTAAAATGAAGTATTATGAATGAGGTGAACTTATAAATTAATTTACAATGTTTTCATAATCTATACAATTTTTAAAATTATATTGGAGAAACAAACTCTTTTAATAACTTGAACTCAAATAAATAAATTTTAGCGTACATTCACTAAGTAGTTTAAACTGTGTTATTAATGGCGGATCTGATCTACGTAAGCTTTGACGATTTAATCTAAGAATTCGTAAAATACGTAATCAATGACGTAAGCAAGACGATGGTCGGAATGGCGGACTTGCATTCGAGGTGTAAGCCGAGATAAATTGGCTGGTATTTATTCATACGAATTTTCCGGGATATTTGATAATGTGTTCTGGATTAACGATTTTTCGATGCGTGTTTTGATAGGTTTTGTTTATTTTTGTAGGTTCGTTTAATATACTAAAACTTGTTAAATTCGGTGCGATGATGTGTAGATTTTATTATATTTAACTCGATTTGGTCCAGTTTAAGTCAAAATATTTTTTACTAATTTCAAAGGTGCTTTTTCGTAAACTTATGATGGATGGGTATGATATTGGTACATCGATTGAATACCTTGTTTTGGTCATGCATTAATCTTAAATGATTTAATAAAATTATGTTTGGTACTAGGTTCACTGATTTTACACGTAATATCTAGGCCTATAACCGAGAATTGCTTATTCTCCTGCTAGGCACGTTCCAATGCTTTTACGGTTCAACAGAGTACAATTATTCCTTTATTTATATTAGTATCAATTGTGAAACTTTACACATTTAATATACACCATTTAATACATACATTTTAAATACACCACACTTTTATATATGTAAGTGAAATAAGTCATGGAAAACAAGAATAATTATTGACATTGTTATTACATGAGTGTTATTTGTTTGACAATTAATTTATTTTCATTCGTAAAACACTGACTGAATTAAGCATTATATTATTATTTATACATATAATGTGTGCCATCAAAATCGTATCATGTACATAATTGTTTAGTTTAGAAAATATAAATGGGAAAACAACATTTGTTCATAAAAATATAATATACAAACACATAATACAGTAGAATATTACAATTTTCCCAAATTTGATTTTTTACTAAATGTTGTGGCCTTTAATAAGAATTCTATTATATAATTGATATAATACTTCCTAGTTATTGCATAGAATTAAACAACCAACAATAATATTGAACATAGTAATTAGTTTCTTTTTTATATTGTACAAACTGGATTGATCATCTAACAACTTCTGTCTACAACAATACCTTAAATTCACAAACATATGTTAATTAATACAAAGAGGTATGATTAAGTAAAGATACTATAATTCTCCCATGCTTATTGAAAAAGTTCGGTTGAAGAAAATTAATTATTCAACATGAGTGATTACAAAGTCCCTTAAGTAACCAGGCTGTCGGCGTGTTCTTGATGACCTAGTAGTTCTTGTAATTCATCGCCCGTTTCATTTGGATGTTGATCATTGACTTCAACATTTTCTGGGGTCCTTGGAACTATCACCATGCCTTCAATTGGAAAGTATTCTTGTTGTTTCTGTTCCAACGTTTGGTCGGAACTTGATAAAGTAGGTGTAAAACCCACTGTCTTCATTGGACTATAATTTGCTCGTAGTTGGTCAATATGGCGTTTAAACATATAACCGCTATCAAGTTTTACCAGATAATGTAATAATCCGTACTTCCTGATTACTACTCCTGGTTTCCAGTGAGTATTATTATTTGAATAGTAATGTGCTTGAACTCTGTCTCCTTCCTTGAATTGTCTTGCCTTAGTTTGTTGTATATAAGCCTTTTTTAAAATAGTTGGTTTAAGAGCATCTAACTTTATTCGTATCTGTCTGTTTAAAAAGAGTTCTGAAGGTGTCTTTCCGTTAGCCAAAGGCGTAGCTCGATACCTGAACAGTATTTCTCTTATCTTTTGTTTAATGGTGTAATGTTCGTTGACCATTGTCGCTAGCCTATGTTTGAGTGTCTGTACATTTCTTTCAGCCAACCCATTTGTCGCAGGGTGACCTGGAGCTATGAATTTTTGGAAGATACCACCTTCTTTACAGAACCTTTGAAACGTTTCACTGATGAAGATCGTTGCGTTATCAGACACCATTAATTCTGGGAACCCATAGCGTGAAAACACATTTTGGAGCATTTCAATCGTAGATGTTGAAGTTGGCGCTGATGTACATACTTCTACTTCTGCCCATTTTGACTTTGCATCCATGATAACTAGTAGATAGCTGTTTTGGTAGGGTCCGGCATAATCAATATGAATCCGCTGCCAGTTGTATTCTGGTTCCTCCCAGGGGTGCAGAGGTGCTTTGGGTGGATTATTCCTTGTTGCGGAACAAGCGGTACATTCTCTGACTATTCTTTCAATATCCTTATCAATGGATTTCCAATACACATATCGGCGGGCAAGTTGCTTCATTTTCGTTGATCCGATATGTGTGTAATGTAGTTCAGATAGAACTAAATTTTGAAGGCTTGCTGGGATGACGACACGTTGGTCTCTGAATAAAATATTACCATGGATAGTGAATTTTGACTCCATTGAATTGTTTTCCCGTAGTGTTTTTATTACTTTTGATAGATGTTCATCTTTCTCTGTTTCTTCTCAAATAGATTCATAAGTTAGATCAATTGTTGAAATTACTTCAATTACTGAGTCACATATTTGGCTTACTTCAGAGCCAATTTCTCTGTTTGCTGTGTTGACTCAATTGGTGCTCTTGATAAACAATCGACATTGGCGTTTTCTGTTCCCTTTTTAAAAACAACCTCATAGTCGAAACCTGATAGGAAAGCAGCATACCTTTGAAGTCTAGCTGATGTCATCTGAGGTAGTTTAGCATTTGGATGAAAAATTTCACTAATGATTTATTATTAGTTATTAATTTAAAAGATCTTCCAAACAGATATTGATGAAAGTGTCCAACAGAAAAAACTATTGCCAATGCTTCTCTGTCCAGCTGTGAATAATTCTGTTCTGCTTGATTTAAAGATCTTGATGTGAATGCGATAGGATGTTCTTGACCGTTAATAATATGAGAAAGAATTCCCGCAACATCTTGAGGACTGGCATCACAAGCAAGTTGAACAGGTAAGGTTGGATCAAACGGAGTAAGTACTTGATCGCTGGCACTTTCTTGCTTGAGCCTTTGAAAAGTTTCACTACATTTTTCGTTCCAGTAGAATTTTGCGTTTTTGAGTAGGAGTCGTCGCAGAGGAGCTGTAAGAGTGGATGCATTTTAGGAATAAACTTTGAATAATACATTACCATACCTAAAAATCTTCTAACTTCTTCAATTGATATTGGTCGTTTCATTTTCAGGATTGCATTGACCTTTTCGGTTGATTTAAGAATTCGGTTGTGTTCAACAACATAGCCTAAAAATTCTATGCGTTCATTGAAAAATGAACACTTATCTCCGTTGAGATGTAAGTCAAATTTTTGTAGTTGATTGAGACATGCATATAAGTTATATCTACACTCTTCTAATGTTGAGCCATGAACTACAATGTCATCGAAGTAATATTCAGTCTTAGGTACGTCCCTAAGAATTTGATATATAATTCGATTAAACTCAGCAGGAGCGGTTTTAATTCCGAAGGACAGTCTGTTCATCCTGTATGTTCCTCGATGAGTTGTGATGGTTTGTATTTCACTTGATTGTTGATCAACTTGAATATGAAGATAGGCCTTGTATAAATCTAACTGACAGAAATATTTGGAATTCCGTAGACTGTTTAATATCTCTTCAATTTTCTTTATTGGATAGTGGGCATCTGTTAGCCTTTCATTCACTCCTACTTTGTAGTCAACGCAGAGACGTACTCCGCCATTCGCTTTTGGAATAATGACAAGAGGAGATCCCCAGTCACTGGAGTCGATTTTGCTGATGATTCCCGCAGCTTCAAGAGACTTTAGCTCATAGTCTACTTTTTCTCTTATGGCGTAAGGAACGTCACGTTCACGGTGATACACAGGCTTTGCTTTATCTCGTAATTTGAGTGAGACCTTGTAGTTAGGTACACAACCTATTTTCTGTTCGAAAATTGTTGGGAAAGATAATTTTATATCGCGATTGGCATCATCAATATTATTGATGGGTTGATCAGTAGATTGATGTTGATCTACTTCAAATAAATTTATTTTGAGATTTCGAATCCACACTCGGCCTAATATAGCTGGATATTGCTCTGGTACAATATAAATTTCCCCTTTGAAAGACTTTGATCGATAATTTGCATTCACTTCGATTTTACCATCAGGAGTAAAGTTATTTTGTGTATATGATTTAAAAATCACATTTGTTGGTTGAATTGTAATATTGAGATTTAACCTTTTGAAAATATCTCGGGGTAGAAATGTGTAACCTGATCCTGAATCCACTTCAAATTGAATAGGTATGCCTTCAATATTTACGTATGCATGAAATCGTTCAATTCCTTTTGATATATATATGATGGTTTATTTTGAAAAACATCTACAATGTTTTGAATACCATAATCTTGGTTATGTATGTTTTCAATATTTATAAGATTAGTCGATTTCGTTTTAACTTTTGAATTTCGTTCAATAAGTGCACTGATACATACATTACCAACATGTCCTTGTTTAAAACATTTTGAACATTTTAACCTGGTTTTATCTGTACGACAATCCTTTGATATATGGTTTTGTTTACCGCAGCGTAAACACAATCCATCGAGTCCCAAATCTTTAAAATTTATTTTAGACTTATAAGAATGTTTTGATTTTGAATTATCATACATGGGCTTTTGAGATCGAGACTAGTTTGGTTTTGTGTTATAATTACTTGATTTAGGCCCGATTGAAACCTTGTTTATCTCTGGTATTGACTGTGCTTGAAAAGGTATTTGATTAAACAACCTTGAATCAAGTTTAGAGGCTTCTAAAGCAATTAATTGCTTTTGATACTATATCCTTGAACTCTGTTACGTCGGATTGTAAGAGATGTTCACGGATAGAATTATCTTTGATTCCTCGTATGAATTGAGCCCTAAGAAAAATATCAGCTACTGATGTTTTACATTCACACTGAGAGAAAAATTCACAATTCCCTAAACACATTCTTAGGTTAGTTACAAAGTCAGAAATTGATTGTTGATCTGTTTGATAAGTTGACAAAAATTGATGTTGATATACTAGAACATTTTTTTTGGTGCAAGATGTTCTTCTAATAGTTTAACTAATTCATCATAGTGTAATTCATCTGGTCTTTTAGGTGCAGAAAGAGTCATAACAATGTTAAAATTATTTGACCCGATAGAATTTAATAGTAGTCTGGTACAGTAATTTTTATCTGTTTCGATGTGTTTCATTAGTATATAATTATCAAAATAACGTTGTTTGTAATTTAAAAAACTTTCTTTTTTAGGATCAAAATTTTCAAAATTTGGAACATAGGCTTTGTTATAAACAACTTCCGAAGCAATGTTTTCCTTTGAATCTTTATTAGAAAGTAAACTTTTTAATGTTAAAATCATAGTCTTTTGCATTTCTTGCTGAATTTCTAAATAATTTTTTAACTGTTCTGAATCCATATTCAGATTCAAAAGTACTCAAATAACTTGAAATTGAAAAAATATAAAATTCTTTACAAATATTTGATAAGTTATGTATTTAAAACTTGTTTCTAAATACGTTTGAATAGCCTAATATGTTTTAAAATTGATTTGCATAATCTAGGCTAAGCATACTTACATCCGTTCTATGTAGGCCTATAAGTATTAATATTTATTTAATCTTTAATCCTCGTCGCCAATTCTTGTTGTGGCCTTTAATAAGAATTCTATTATATAATTGATATAATACTAGTTATTGCATAGAATTAAACAACCAACAATAATATTGGACATAGTAATTAGTTTATTTTTTATATTGTAATTGTACAAACTGGATTGATCATCTAACAACTTCTGTCTACAACAATACCTTAAATTCACAAACATATGTTAATACAAAGAGGTATGATTAAGTAAAGATACTATACTAAAACAATGATATTGAATAACTAGCTGACCCGTACGAATATTTCGCATGTTATAAGTAGGCCTACTTACCTGATTTTTAAGTAAATTACGTTGGTTTAATTTGACAACAGTTTATAACGCTTTACGTTGATTTAATTTGAATGTTTTGGGTGATAGATTACACACTTGCAAGTTGCACATGCAGAATGTAAAACATCTAAATAGAATAACAGCTGACATGATAGTTAAACAGATTGTTAATAGATGGCGCCTTTCATTAGGAACCATATAAAATGTAATATACAAGTTTTTTTTAATAAATGTTTGTAACGAAAACATGAATTTTAATATGTTGTCTATTTTTCGTAAATCACGGGGAACATAAGTTTTAAAATGGTGCTTGAATAAATAATTTTGATGAAGAATTAAGGGAGTTATCGCTTAGCGACAAAAAAATCACCTTTGAGAGGATATTGAACAGATTATACTATTCCGATTCCGAAAAGTATTTTTACCAACAGATTATACTATTCCGATTCCGAAAAGTATTTTTACCGGAATGTTGGCAACAGGTAAATCATATGTTTAATAATACGACAGTAGTAGTAGTTGTTTGAAAATGTGATAAATTTGTAAACATAACCTCGAACAGTTTTTAAATTAAGAGTTTTATTGTGTTTGAATGTAAAGCCTTTTATATGTATACATACCGTGTATTATTTTAGAAATAGATAATTATGTATTACAAAGCATCGATTTCTGAGAAACAGATACAACTCTTAATTCATTGTTAGTAATGATTCATTGATTCATTCTGTTAGTAGAATTATTGGTCTGAATGTAATATACGTTCAATATCATCATGGAAATCGATGGTAAATTGTATGAAGAACTATGCAAATCCTACAATATTCCTACAGACGAGAAAGTAGTTGCAGCACTGTCTATTTCTGGGTAAGGTGATGAAATTGCTTGTTATTTCTATAGACTACTGTAAAAATCTGAGTCAAAAATAACTTTTGAATTTTTTTTATAATCAACGTGGATAATTTATGTTAAATTTTAATAGGTGAGTTAAATATTTTGGCATAAGTTTAAAATAAGCATCCATGCCCATATCGTAACAATTACCTTTCTTTAGCAAAGAGAGTTAGAGCTGCCAATGTAAGCCCATTGTAACTGGTTGAATTGTAATTATAACTGAACATTACAATTACGTATTAAGAGTGATTTCATGCGTTTACGTTGGCACCTCTGCCGCAAGATAGCGTAGGGTCGGAATGTAAACTTTCTCCTAATTCTGAACAAATAGTTTCCAGAGCCATTCTTCTGTTTGGCTTCTACAACAGACTTTGAATGTGTAAGTCTCTGTTACATTTTTATCCGCATTTAGGCCTATTTGACAACCATTAAAATCAACAAACTAGGCCAGTAACATTTTGTTTAATTACTTCATTACGACTACAGTTAAACATTATTATGTATTGTATTTTATAGTTCAACTGGTGAGTTATCACTTCCTGGAACATCTTTGTCAACACAGACATGCGAGATTATCAGCAAATTGTTGCCGCAATCTAAAGTTATACTTAAACTGGACTTTAGCGATTGTTTACTGCCTGCACAAGGATTAACTGCTTTACTCAACACAGTCTGTAATTCAAAGGTACAAAGTGTACAGTTGAAGGGAAACAATATTAATGTATCCACTACTGTCGTGTTGGCAAGATTAATTGCTAAAAGCATTCAAATTAAGATGTGAGTAGGCCTTAGTAATGTAAGGTGCTTATGTAATATACGGACCAGTATATTTTTTCCACAATTACCACAGCAATTAGGAGAGTGAGTGCTACAACCAACATAGAGTTATATGTTTAAAAACATACCGTGATTTCCCAGGTTAAGTTAGTTCCTTATGGTTTTATTTATTTGTGGGAAAAGTTACTGGTCCGCAAATACGCAAAAGTACCAATTTAAACCTAATCCTAGTTTGTACGAAAAATAGTTGGAGGTAAAAACATCTTCACATATAAATCGGATTAATTTTTGTTACTATTTGTGTTTTGTACTTTAAAAGAAAAAGCAGAACCTTTATAAGGTCACTTGTTTAAATTGGATGCTTCATTATTTGTCAAGAATATTTTGATGGATAAGATAAATGGCAAATAATCATGTCTTATGTATGTCATGATGAAAGATGAAAGGGAAGAGCGGATGTATAGTTTGAAGTTCTAGATAGCTTCCTTCTTGAAGGGTGGTATGAAAGGGTCTGGGAAGTTTTAGGATTTTTTAAATAGGTTTTCTAGGTTTTAGAGTGAATAACTGTTCCGAGATCAGATTTTGCATACTATATCTCTTTCCATTTTTTAAATAGGCTAGTAGAAGTGGCAATTTTCAAAAAATCACCCTAAATATACATGGTTATTTTTATTAGTTAGATGTAATAAAGTTAATCACATTAATTTATGTCGTACTGAGAAGTTGATTGTGCACACTTGGCTTTTATTCGTAAATATACAATTTAACTCTATAATCATATAATAAGCTTATAGATTATCAAAATTTAAATAAATACAATTTGTATGGTTTTTGGATTTATGTATTTATTGTTTGTGGAAATGTTTTGCTGAAAATGAAAAATTTTTAATAGTTTCAATTGTTGTATTTTCTAGGTTAGGTTTGGAATGGAACAATATAGGAGTAAGCAGTGACTCGGTGGAACAGTTTTGCAGCGCACTTTCAAAAAATTCCTGTATTGAAATACTTGACCTTAGGAACAACCAGTTAGATGCCGAGTGTGCTTTTCACATCGCCAATGCGTTGCGAAACAATGTAACTCTAAGAGCATTAGGTAAAGCAATATTTAACATTTTAGGTACCTTGTCCATCAATACAGAAATTTCAGTTTCATAGCCCTGTGTGAGGCAGAATGGAGTATTACAACAACTTAAAGGATAATAAAAACCGGATCTTTTTCATAAGGTGATCGGCACTCATAAAAAATTGTGCATAGAGTCAGGGTAACAAAAACTAAGGAAACCAACTAGTAACATCAATTAAGTTATTTTATATAACAGAAATGCAAGCATTAAAAAAAACAGCCTGAAGTTCTAACTTAAAGTCTTTAGTCACAGTGTGTTTATTTGCATTCAACATTCATGGCGGTCCTCTTTTAAAAAAGACCTTAAAAACCATAAAAAGGAAGTTTTTTTAAAGAAGCTTAAAATCTTAAAAAGTACTTATAATTTAATTTATTCCTATTAGGCTTTGAAAATAAACATCGCTTAGATGGCGGCAATTATTGGCAATACACTGCCAAAGCCATCTTGGAAGTTTTTCATCTCTCCCTTACCCTGGTAACTCTTCTCTGCTGTACAATCTGTTTTCTACACTTTCCTTAATCTGTGTGATGCCTTGGCAATGCCATCACTGGCAAAAGCATGGTCGGCAAGACTCAATAAATTTTGTAGAATTTACTAAAAAAATTGTGTTTGTTTTTTCATTAAAATGGAGTTCTACTAAGTACCTTCGGTCATTAGTGTAAGTCGTATAATCTTTAAATCCAGTTTAAGTCCATGTATCTAAAATACGCTTATGATTTGAAAAAATAGAAAACTTTTACTTTCAAAGACATTTCAAATGATGTAACCCTGTACCTATGTTTGTACAGTAGAACTTGGATAATTCAAACGTTTTTAATTCAAAATTACTGTTAATTCGAAGTTTCGGTTCGGTCTCTTGAACTTTATATCATATCAATGTAAAAAAATTATAGATAATTCGAAGTCAACTTTTTTAATTCAAAGTTTTTTTAACAAAACTAAAAATAAAATCTTGTGGTGTTAAAGGGATCGCTGAATAAATCACTGTCAGGTAGGGAGGACATAGCCTAGCCGCTATTGTTTGTACACGTATTGTAATTTTAGGCGCGGTACCGGCTTCCAAGAATTTTGCCTTCCGAGAAGTATTTAGATACCGATACTGGAGTTTTTCGATTGGTGCTCTGCCCAATCTCAGTCTGTTGTTAAATCTGGACAAATCCTTTTGTAAACAGAACAATCATCTTGTTTATTGACACTTGTACTGCGCATAACTCTATCCCACTTATGAACAACGTTATGGTTATTTTTTCCCCCCCAAACATGACTTCAGTTTTGCAGCCAATGGATCAGAGCATTATAAAAAATGTTAAGCATTTTTACCGGCGACTTATTGTACAAACGCTCTTGACAGATTCATTGGAAAACAAAAATTTTAAGATTGATATCCTTCAAGCAGCAAGAATGTGTCACAATGCATAGTCACAAGTTACTAAAACAACAATAATAGCAAATTGTTTAAAAAAAGCTGTATTCGTTAAGAAATCTGACCAGCATCCAAGTGAACTTTTTAGAAGAAGTGAAAAACAAAAAATGTGCCGAATTGTCGGATTTAGAAGAAGTTGAAGATTCCCCAATCCCTATA
>JAGFPH010000486.1:419588-478084 GCA_018207615.1 Philaenus spumarius
TGAACATTCTATTTTCTATAGGATTTTTGTATTAACTCAAAAACATAACTCAAGAAAACAGCTGTTCGGATAAAACCTTAGCAACACATGTTTGTTTAGATTAATTGCCATATAGCAACTTTACTTAGCAAATTTATAATTAGTTCATTATTCTTCAAAACCAACAGCTTTTTTAGGTTAGATTTACAAACTAAACGCAAACAGAAATCAACGAAAAATGCTTTCTGCATTATAATTCAATTCAAACATCGTTTGTTACATATTATAAATAAAACAGCTGATTTTCATCAACATAATTTGGATAACATAATCAGCTGAACATAATTTTAGGTTAGGCCTACAATGAACCAAAAGATGTTTATTTGTAACCAATTTGGCTAATTTAGAATCAGGTACCGTAATTATTCTTCACAACTATCAGTTTCTTTAGATTAGGTAAAACCAGAACAAAGGTTTGCTGTATTATAAGTAAAAAATCTAATCCAAAAGTTTTAACAAATTATACGGATATGTATTTAATGTAAATATCCAATTTAGAATCTGGTAATTATGCTTCGTAACTATAATTTTTTTTTTAAATTAGGTAAAAGCAAACAAAAGGTTTACTGTACAATGTATTATAGGTCAAACATCTAGATCCAAATGTCTTAACATATGGCTATGTAGTTAATGTAAATATCTGCCTATTCCCGTGTCGGAAAACCATCAGCTTTGTTTGTTTACTTTATTAGTTGTGTCACACATTTAATTGTAAAATACTTGATGGTTTAGCAATTGTACGTACAGAGCGTACGGTAGCTTAGGATGAACCAAATTCAAGTTAAAACAATGTAAATAAAACGTTGACTTTTCAAAAATATAAATGGGGTTTTAAAAAATATGTTCACTGTCCATAGTTAAATGGTCTACATAAAAAATTGTGTTAAATTTGAAAGTTTTATGTGGCCTATTTCTGTTTTTGCAAAATATTCAAGAAATTTTAATGTACTCTCTCTCTGTACACGTGAGTAGGCCTTGAACTCCTCTATCCCATTAAAAGAATAATGGGGTATCACTTAAGAAGTAATGCCATTTGGGAACGTTCCTAATTTTAAATGCTTAACCCTACAAACAAAAAATTTAAGATTAATATCCTTCAAGCAGCGAGAATGTGTCACAACGCATGGTCACAAGTTACTAAAACAACAATTGCAATTTGTTTAGAAAAGCTGTATTCGTTAAGATATCTGACCATCATTTTTTATTTCACCTTTATTTCAAATAAGTAAGTATGTTTTATTTCGCTGTTTTTTAGTAATTCTCTGGATAATCCATATTTTCGGTAATCCGGATCGGCTCCGGTCCCAGTTAGGCTTCGGTCCCAGTTAGGCTTCGGTCCCAGTTAGGCTCCGGTCCCAGTTAGGCTCCGAAATATCGAGGTTCTACTGTATTTGTTAAAGTATTGTTGTACAGTAAAGCATCGATTATCCGGATTAATTGAGCATCACCTTGTCCGTAAAACCGATAATCCGGATAATTGATATTTACATCAAATATGAGAAAAAGTATTACAGTACTTTGAGTTTGTCGGCTACATTTAAAACGACACGCTTTCGCTTAGAAGACTTCATCCACACTACGCGTACACAGCACTTTAAAATTACAGTACACTTTACAATTTAAATTACAGTACAGTGCTGTACACTACAGTATTTGAAATGTACAGTAAACACAAACTCTTATCCAACGAGACAGCTAAGCGTAAAGAGATGCAGTGTTTACAATGCAGTACTGCCAAGGTCACTGACTGCATGACGTGTTTCAGTCAAGCTAAAAAATACAGTACAGTACTGTATTGGGGGTAGAGGGGAAACGACGACCATTTGTTCAAACGGTCTCTTGTGTGTGAGTTTGAGTTACAGTACGCTCATATTGTGGGTCTCTTTGAAGGGTGTAAAACTCAAAATACGTACAGTACACACGAAAAGTAAATTTCATAACTGTCCGTATAACCGATCATCCGGATGGCCGATATTCGGATAACTGATGCTCTACTGTACTACAATACTTTTTTAAAGTACGGTATATATTTTTTATTATAATAAAAAAGCATCATTTACTATTGATTTGTGAAAATAAACCTTATATAATAAACCTATTCAACATAGTTTATTTCATTCATTTTGAGAGTCTAAAAACAATTTTACTTTTATAATTCAAATTTTTTGACAATTCGAATTTTTACATTGGTCCCTTCAGCTTCGAATTATCCAAGTTCTGCTGTATTATTGTTAAGTGATATAAAAAACCATTTCAAATTTGATTACTTAAGTCAAAGGGATGAAATGGACTAACTACCATTAAAATTGAATAATAATCGATACACTGTTCTATATTTTCAAAAACTTGTCATTTAATTTCACTAAAAATTTCACAATTTCCACATATTAGTACCAGGATTGTTTAGAGAATATGGTCACTACAATCAATGAGATTAAAATGGGGCAGCTACCCCTATACAATCAAAATAAATTGCACTAACTTCCTACAAACTATAAATCTAAGTTTGCGTAGTATTTAAGTAACATAAAAACCATTTGCAATTCGGTTACTTTGATCATAGTAATGAAGTGGAATAACTACCCTTAAAATTAAATCAAGCAATAGCGAAGCCTTGCGAGGTCCACAAGTAACACTCTAAAGATCAATACATCACAGAAAATCTACACCACAGTACAAGATCATTGCACCACAACAACAATAACAATTTTAAACAAGGAGGCTCCCCACAACCCTGTCAGTGCCCCACAAACCCTCCACAAAGTAACACGGTCCAGACAACAGCTATTGTCTCAGTCTGTTTATGTCCACCAAATCTGGTGAAAGCTTATTCATATATTGCGCCCCAGCTTGCGAAGGTAGCTTACTAAATATATTTAGCCTGCTATAATTTAAATACAGTGGGCGCCAAAATAAACAGAAATTGTAATATTTTGAATGTTTTATTTTCAAAGAAAGTAAAATGAAGCTGAAATCGTATAAGTTCTGTTATGCTCTCCATTAACCTTTTCACTGCTGCGGTCGAGTATACTCGTTTTGAATTTTGCGCCAGTATTACTAACATCAAATAACTCGATCCACTTGATTAATAGCCTTCTGTAATCTGTCATCTATTCTTGAAACTACATCCAGTATACATTGAACATCGATCTGGACTGTCAATATTTTTGAAAAATGAATTAGGCCTAAATATTCATCAAACATATTGTGAGTTATAGCTCTTAATTTTGTTTGTGCATTTGGTAACGTTAAAAACAACACTTTTCTGAAAATTTAAAAAGAAAACAATAGGTTTTAGGTACTTGTCCATACTTGCTTGTTACGCTACTCCTTCGTTTTAATTGGTTAAAAAAATATACTTGTTACTGAATGTTGTTTTAATCTTTCATCTCTATATGGATTTTAGAACTCGCTACCAAACACAACTTGTCAATATACCGTGTAAAGAGTGAATGCGAAGCTCGCACTCAGTTGCTCGCCAGACATGTCAGAGTGATTTCAGAGCAACGATCGCAAGAGTTGAAACTTTGGGCGGATAAAAGTCAGCAGAATCTGAGGTGAGCCGCCAGAATAATTTTTAAACCCTAATTAATTTATTCTTGTACAATGAAAGACCTCTCTACCTACTGTCACATGAATATTTAACAAGTTAAAAAAAAAGAAATGTGTACGATTATTCATAACTGCTAAGCTTAGACAGTAGGCTAAATAATATTAAATGTCTGAAAGAAAGGGTGTGCAAGATCTCGAGCAGGAACGAGAAATAACTCAATATCGTCTCAGATCTCGTTGTCAAGAATAAAATTTGTTTCTAGTTTGCACTTTTCTCGATTCAGCCATAAATTTCTTAATATGCTTTTAAAATCTCAAGTTTTATTTTTTTAATCTTTTTGTAAAATTTCAAAATTTTACATTAGAACAAAAGAAGTTTCTTTAAATTTTCCAAACAGCTCAACAGGAAAGTGATTAGGTTATCGCAATATACTATTTAAATTACCTTGACACTGAAGAGAAATAACTTGGGTTTGGTAAAATAAATAATGCTTATTAATTACTAAAAATAAATATAAACATTAATATGTTGAATATGTAGTGTAAAAATTTATTAATCAATAGTCAACTGTTAAGTACATATCTGTGAGGCACATTATATTTGTAATATATTTTATAATCTTGGGTAGCGGTCGCAAATTGAAAAAAGGTTAACTTTTCAATTTAATATAATATAAATAATAATAATATATATAATATAATCATTGTTAATTTATACTATATTTCTTTTATTTATTTAAATGATGTAAAAAGGTATTTGATATTTCTCGATCTCAACTCAAGATTCCAACTTTGGTTTATTCTTGTCCAGTGGCGCACCGAGGATTTGGCTGGGGGGCCAATGGTAAGCTCAGGTCAGAGTATAATAAAATATATTCAACAAAATCTAAATGGGTGGAAGTTCTGTAACTTATCATATTACATTCTGGAACATTATATTGTAACTTCACAAATTCCAAAACATATGTTTTTTAAAGTTAAAAACATGTAAACCTTCATATATAGAAGCGATTAAAAATGTTGTTTAGTTGTTTAAATATTGTAGGTCTGCAATTAACTAAAAGGTTTTGATAAAATCATTCTACCACCAATCACCAGTATACAGGATGAATAAAATCACAAATCAAGTAAAATATCTTGTATTTGACTAATGAACAAATTTATTTACAAAAACAAAAACTACACGTAGTGACAAAACACACAACAGCTCACTGTAAGCGTTTCCACAAAACTGGTTATTTGTAGAATAGTGACGTGCTTGAATCAGACAATAGTGCAGTATAAACATTCTTTCCCTTAGATCACCCACAGAGACGGTCTATATCGTGAGTGACGATCTAGCTAGCACCACAGCGCGGCACCTTATTACCGTTTTAAAGAATCGTATTATATTCTTTGAGTAAAATACTAATGTGAGAGAGGTTAACTTGTTGAACAGAGCATAGTGTAACTACAACTTCATAAGGTTTGGAAAAACAGTGTTCTCAAATTGGATATTCAATTTATTGGATATGCAAGTATAAAAAGTTTCAAATACATTTTCTACATAAAAAGGTGTTTTAAAAGTTATTTTTATTTTTAAATATTGCAAATTTGTCTGCTTTTTTCTTGTTGTAGTAGGCTAATAACCTATTTTCACTAAACAGTTTATGCATTTTTTCAAATTAGAATAAATCCATCAGAATCATAATAATAAAAGGAAGAAATGGATTAGTGTATGTTTCTTATTGAATCATAAAAAATGGTTAAGTATGTTAATGTAATAGTTTTAATTTTGTTGGTGACAAAAATCTTTGACATGCATCATTAAATTCAGTTAATTGGCCACCATGTTTCTCTGATTTCTTTCTAACCACAGTTTCATGAAGTGTGTACTAATTAGGAATCTACGCAAAATTTTACTTAAAATTGAATATGCAAATTAGTGAATACAATGTAATTTGCCACGAGGTAAAAGTGTACGAAAACTTTGGAACACGGAATGTGGAACATATTCCATGTGCCAAGGAATTGCCACCTAGAGGCTTCAATAAATTAATTGGTCTGATGTCATGCAGTGGGATTACAAGTACTGTCTACGGAGTAAGTGAATCATGGAACCTCAGTGAATCACAGGATTGTTTATAAACAAAGTGTGAGAAGTTTTTTGGTTAGAAAATATTTTATTGTTTGAATATTATAAGTTAATGATTTTAAATGAAACTTGAATGGTAAATGATGATAAATAAATATTAATTAGTAATTGTATTCACATACCACATAGTTTTCTTTTATAACTAATTTTTTTTCTCAGTTATATTCATTTATATGTTTATTTTTGTAACGAAAAATGTTACAGGGACTCGAACATCACTGATAGAAAATCATGATTGCGTAGGGTAAGGATCATATTTTTTCTAAAAGAACGATTTTTTTTTTTCATGATCACATCAATAATTCAATCGTAAATGTAATTTTTAATTGAATATCGACTACGTCAAAGATCGATTAATTTGAAATAAAATGCGGATTACTAAAAGACCTTCTGGGGCAGGACAAAACACACATTTTTGGAATTGGTTTTACCGCCAAAGTCAGGCATGACAAGGAAGTAGAAGGGAAGACACGCTCCTTAAATCAGTCACATTTTTAGATTGAAGCTACTCCCACCAACTTAGTTATTGTTCCCACCAACTTGATTCCATATTCTTTATACTGATATACAATAAATACATAGCCAGTGAGTGATGCAATTTAGATACTAGTTCAAATTATGTATCTGCTTACTTATATATTATGTACGGGGCTTATTTAGTTCTAATTTGTGAGTTATTATATTTGAAAATGTTTCATTTATATTCATTGATTATGGTTTTTTAAATTCACTACTAGAGAAACAGAAGGAAGGCTGCAAGAATTGGAGGCCATGCTAGCGACAAAGCAGAGTAGGATTGTAGAACTAGAAATGGAGAAAGCTGCGACAGAAGCAGACAAGGTTAGGTTAAAGGAAATAGAAACAGAACTCGTGCTGAAAGGTGAAAAGTTAGCCGAGGTTAAGAAAGGAAATGAAAACATGGCGGAAACTTTAAAAAAGGTGAGTTAATTTCATTGATTTTATTTAGTATTTACTGCATGTAATATTTAATTCATTTGAAAAATTAAAAAATATTAATAAGTAGTCAATATTAGGAACTTGAATAACAAAAAAATAGCAAAAATAATTTAAAAAAGTAATCCAACATTAGAGCGTTATTACTGTTCTTCTCAGTTGCTATTTCTATTTTTCAGGAATATAAATACTAATTTAAATATATTTATTTTCTCCATTTGCTCTCATTTTTGTAACTATGACTTTTTGTTGTTCTGGTGATATGTTTAATTTATTCCGACAACGAGTTAAGTAGAATAGTACAGGAACTGTGTGAGTTTCATACTTTAATACTGTGTTTCCAGTAAATTGTGCCCTGTTTGAAAATGTGCTGAGCCACGAAACAGCTATGCTATGTTGTCATGAGGATACGTCCATGAAGGCAGGAAAAATATTTTTATAAAAAAAGAGACTGCAGAAAACGTAAAAATCTGTCTTAATGGATAGGATTTGTAATGGATAGGAATGGCCAAAGTTCAAATACAAAACAACTTCAACTTTAAAAATCTTTTAATTTGTTATCCAGCTTGACCTATTTTTGTACTAGAAATATTTAGGTTAGGCTTTTTCATTTCCTTGAAATTGATTTTTTTTAACCTTTCCAGTATGCAGTATTGCAATCTTACCACAATAGATCTTAGTGGTGAGTAGGCCTTGAACTCCTCTATCCCATTAAAAGAATAATGGGGTATCACTTAAGAAGTAATGTCATTTGGGAACGTTCCTAATTTAAAATGTTTAACCCTACAGATGTTGTATCATCAATTGTACAGATGTTGTTAAACTGCTTAATTGAGCAGTCTCAGTGCTTGGCGTAGGTCTCACACTACTCAATTGACAACTATACTTTGTACTGAATATTTCATCCACTAAAAATCATCTAATCGCAATAAAACAAAAACCGTTGGAAAGAAAATGATTTAAACTTTAACTTTTGTATTTACAATTTTTTTCTAAAAGGTATATTTACATAAGTAATTGTTTATAATTTTAGTTTTCTGTAAACGTATTACCGTGTGTAAAACACGAAGACATTGTACTCTACTTTGTCACTTCTCTAAAGCTCAATGGCGCTCAACAGAAATATTTTGATCAATAATATAAAGATACCATTGGATTCGTCAAGATTTTATCTTTCTAAAACTGCCTTCCAGACGTCACTATTATACTTTCCAAAACACAAAGGTTTCTGTAAACCCTTGAATTGGACAGTTTAAAACCAATGAAACAGCACACTTTACAATCGAGATAACGCCTGCAATTGGTTGTATTTCTTCAATCTTTCAAAACTTCAATCTTTCGTTTGGTGTAAAGTAAACTAGATTTTACTGGTTAGATGTTATTCAAACAGCAGTGGAAAGTACAGACTTTTGTAGAATTCAAACAGCGCATGAGATCAATAAGCAAGTCTGTTTCCCATGCTACAGTCCCAACGGTCATTTTATTTCCTTTATCCGCGCGACGTTTCATTTGCTTGATCTCATTTTGTGGCCTAGTTTGGTTAGCAGTCTTTTAGTATTAACATAAAACCTGGTGTTTTCAAAATAAGAAATTTGAAATTGATAAATATTTGTATAGTTCTATTCAGAACTAAATTACTAAAAAATTACAAAAAATGTTTACTACTTTTTAAGTAGGCCTAAAGTTGAACTTTTTTCTTTTGTTACTAAACATTTTTGTTTCTTGAGCTAATAACTTTGTAAATTTTACATCAATCATTTTTTTTACTGGCATATAAGAATTCTTGGAATTCTTTGAAAATTCTTGAATTGAGAATTTTGAATAGCTTTCTCTAAAAAAAAGCTACAGAACACTTTTGGATTGGTTTATAATTACTATATTTAGCGAATATTTTAAAATATGCTTGCACGCACATGCACCGAAATGGATTGACTTCGGAAAAACGTTAGAGCGAACAGTTTAAGGGTTAAAGGAGTAATGCTGTTCGGAAACGTTCCTGGTTCCAATGCTTAAAGAAGTAATGATGTTCTGTAACATTCCTAGTTTAAAATTCTTAAAGGAGGAATGCTGTTTGGGAACGTTCTTAGTTTAAAATGCTTAAAGGAGTAATGTCGTTTTTGAATGTTCCTAGTTTAAAATTTTTAAAGGAGTAATGCCATTTGGGAACGTTCCTAATTTAAAATGCTTAAAGGAGTAATGCCGTTTGGGATCATTCCTAGTTTAAAATGCTTAAAGAAGTACTGCCCATCCAGAACTTTTGCAGTTTGAATGCTTAAATTAGTAATGCCGTTCTGTAATGTTCCTAGTTTAAAATGCTTTAAAGGAGTAATGACGTTCAGGAACATTCCTAGTTTTAATGCTTAAAGAAGAAATGTTGTTTGGAAACATTCCTAGTTTAAAGTGCTTAACCCTCAAAGTTGCAGGCGCAAATGCAACCCGCTCGAACCTTAGCGAGAATTTGCATAATCGATAATTTAATCCACTTAAATAAAATCATCCAATCGTAATAAAACTGGTCCGTTGGAAAGGTAATGAACTAAACTATAATTTTTGTATTTACAACTTTTTCGTAAAACGTATATTTACATATGTAATCACCGTTTCAAAATTTTAGTAAGCAAATCAGCTGTGATACACGCGTCAATGAACCCCGTATACTGGTCAAGACTTTGTCTCATTTTCAACGGTCTGCAACTCTTCACAGAAGTCATTTATGAAGAAGATCATAACAGCATTGAATTCAGCAGATGATTCTCTTTAAAATGGTGTCTTCAAATCACATGTTACTTTGAAAACAGCTGTTCTACAGGATTTACGGTGAAAGCTTGTAATTGGTCATAGATTTGGCCAATATGCAAGCCTGTTTAGAATCGATTCTTACAGTCTTATTCGATATATCCCTAAAATGTACAATATATGGTTTTAAAAAGAAAACTTCACAGTTTTTATCTATGTCCAATTCAATACATTTAGATTTCATAGGTTGGTACCAATGAACAATGAACTTCTAAACCTTACAACTCTCACAACTCGGCCGTCATAGTTTGACGTCAGTTTGTTTTGTGTTATTTTATGGTTATTACAGTTTATAAAATAGTGTTGTATTGTGTTTTAGTTATAAATAAATAAGTCTAGATTGTGTTTGAGTGAAATTAGACTTATAACGGTGTTGTAATAAAACGGTAAGTGAAGAAATAAGATAGCCTAGAAACAAGTTTTAGGTTAAATTGCCAATTTGATATTTTTGAATTTTTATTACAAAATGTAAAGTTATTTGAAACTGGATAGAATGCTATTCGATTCTACATTTCATTCTCGAATTTTTGGTATAAAAAAAACATTGTTTGAAGTAAAAAATGTATAGGCCTAGTCACTTTGAAATTAGTCATGATTTGCAGGTTATGTAGTAAAAACGTTCAAAGTGATATTTTGAACTAAACAATTGTGAAATTGAAATATATTTTTACATATTTCTATTTAGAACTAAATTATAAAACTTTTGTGCATTTTGAAAAAAAATTAAAAAATGTTTTACTATTTTTTATGTAGGCACAAAGTTGTGTTTTTTCCTTCCGTTTCTGAATTTTTTTTTGCTTTCTAAGTTAATAACTTTTACAATTTCAAAAGAAACTAATTTTTAGTGGCATAATTGAATTCTTTGAAGTTTCTTCTACAAAAAAGCTATGGAACACTTTTGGATTGTGCATTTACTATTTTTGGCGAATTTTTAAAAATATGCTTGCAAAACGCTATAAACAGGCTTTTTAATTTTAGCTTTAACGATGCCAGTTCTAGGGTTAAAGAAGTACTGCCCATCGAGAACGTTCCTAGTTTAAATGCTTAAAGCAGTAATGGTGTTCATAACGTTTCGTTGCAACAAGATAGTTATAAAATAGTTAGGCAATGTTATTGTGGTGGAAGGAGCAATGTGGGCAGTGCCAATTGTCTCAAGTGGGCGTTTGGTATTAGACCAGTAAAAGGTCTGTTCATATGGTGTTATAACATCAACAAAAATTTGATTATCTTTCATTTTGATAGTAACCTCAAATGGCCTTTTCAAGCTAAAGGAAGTGAGATTTTCGGAAAAGCAATATTGTTCGACCCTTGACCCTTAATGATTTTTAACACCAGTCGTTCTCGTTTTTTATTTTTAATAAGGTATTTAAAATGTCAAAAATAAATCGATTTAAAAGTAAAAAACAAACGTTTTAATTTTTGTGTAGAACAGCAGCTATATGTATGCCCTAAAGTAATGTTATTAAAAAAATATAACGATTGTGTAATAAAAATTTCTTGTGAGTGATGTTATACCATAAAAACTAAAGTGTAAAAATATTAAAGTTAATAATACTTTGGTTGTTTTACAAAAATAATTCTAGACCAAGTTGGAACATGAAAGTGATATTGCAAAACTACAAGCAACACTGACAAGTGAGAGAGACAACGAGACACAACGAGCTATCGAGGCAGAGCTACAGCTGCAACGAGCATTACAAGAAGTAACAAGCTTAAAGGAAAGGATAGGAACTATACGAGTTACACAAAATGGTAAGCCGAATTCACGACAAACTGTTTTTGTAAATTTTAATTTCCAGATTCATGATCATAACTGTTAGCCATAGTAAACAATGCAAATCTTCTATAATATACCTACTTACACTCTTTATTTTGTTTCTTAGTTTAGATTAATTTGGGGTAGATTCCTCCTTGAAGGAAAATTTTCTTGCATGTTTTCCTTGCCGCTCTTAGGTGGCTAGAAGCCTCTACCCCTTCTGAGTTCTAGGATTTTTCCACCAAGTATGTGTTTTTCTTTGTCCCCTGGTTGTTTTATTCCAAAGAACTCTCTCCGTCTGTGCTCTAGCTTATAGTAATCAAAGATGATGTGCCTGCACACTCTTGAGTCTGTTCACTAAGCCGACCATTTTGGTTGCCGTCCATGCTCGATGTTTCATTAGCGAACTTCGATAGGAAAGATGAGCTATTGCAGTGACGCTTATGGTGAGACCTAAGGTCGAGAGTGGTCAATGAGCACCGATAATAGTCCCAGAACATGTTTTGGATTGTCATTAAAAATTGTATATGTATACGTTTGCATTCTATTAGCCACATTTTACGCCCAAGTTGGTTCAAATTTGGTTTTCTAAGTCGCTTGGGCTGGTTCCGTAGCCAAAAAAATCAAATCACCGGAAGTATATTTTTGTTCATACTAGAATGAAACCTTTTTGGGGTTTTATCTAATAAAATAAATGTATTATTCTGCACATTTTGCTTTTTTACACGACCTCATAGTCCGTCTGGTTCCCTCAAAATTGACCAAAACGTAAAAGTATCCGGCTCAAATCCATGCGGTGGATTTTACCGTGGGGCAAGCGATGCAGTCCATAATCCAAGGCCGCAAGGTCGAGGTGCAAACTCACAAAGCGATTGTTTCACTGCGAACGGAACAAAGCAGTGTGTGAGCCGGGGCTGAGGTGTAACCCAATTCTACTAATATATTTCGTACTCACAAGCAACTATTCAGCGTCTTTGTTAGTAGACCAATTTCCCAAATAGTTAGTTGAAACCCTAAAACATATAAACGTAATTTTGGAAATTCGCTTAACTCATGTCAGCAGTTCAGCAGGGTGATACAATTATTTGATTTTTTAAAATTATACTTAAATTTACATTGGATTCCATGCCGTGTAGCATTGGATGTTAGGATCCCCGTTGTGTCGTCCTGGCTGCGGTGAGAGTGTTTTCCATAAGTTGTAATCATTATTTTGAGTTTTCACTATTGTTGATGTTTAGTAGTCCCTGTAGTCCCAGAAAAATCAAAAATTTAAATAGGGAAAGTCACGTAATTTCACTTTGATTTCACAAAATTATTTAACCCTACAACTGTTCACGCTAATTTTTTGCAATTCGAAGCCATTTTGGTGCATGTAGCAAGCATTTTTTCAAAAATTCGCCAAATATAATAATTATACCCCAATCCAAAAGTGTTCCGTAGCTTTTCGTAGAGAAAGGTTCAAAGAATTCATATATGCCAATAAAAAAATTGATTGATGTAAAATTTACAAAGTTATTAGAAACAAAAAGTGTTTGGTAACGAAAGGAAAAATTTCAACTTTAGGTCTACATAAAAAGTAGTAAACATTTTTTGTCGGTTTTTTTTCAAAAAGTACAAAAGTTTTGTAATTTAGTTCTAAATAGAAGTGTATAAAAAATTAATCAATTTCAAATTTCTTTTTTTGAAGACACCAGTTTTTATCTTCCTACTACAAGACTGCTAAAAAAACTAGGCCTAGTTTGAATAGTAATTTTAAAATATATGCTTTGCCTAAAAATGAAATATTATTATAAAGTGTAGAGAATAAATCATAAAATTGAACTGTATACTTGAAAATTATTATTTTATAAACTTATTTCACATCGTTTTACTTGTTCCACAAAATTAGAATAAGCGGTCAAAAGTTATCGCGGATCAAGCGTTATCCTGTGTGTCTAGACCATGCGTGGGAAGTCTGCTTATTGAATTTAACAAATGTCTGCAACATTGAAAACAATCTTAATTCTTTTTGCAGCCTACAGTGGTGTTATTTATTATTATTTTTAATTTGTAATAAATTACCTGCTTAGTGTCGCAATGCGAGGTATTCAGTCAATTAGTTCATAAGTGTAGTAGAACCGTACAAGTGAGATAACATCGACCAATATCTGGAGTGATCAGGATCTAGCTCAGTTGGTCGAGCGTTACCATGGAAAGATAAAGGTCCTGGGTTCAAATCCCGGTCTTGGTCCCTGTTTTTTCACTTGTAATTTAATTAAATAAACCACTAAGATATATTGTGGTAAGATTTTCCCTTCAATGATCATCAGAGATTCATTATGAAACCAAGAAGGGCCTTGGGATCAACATCACGAACTTCTTCTGGGCTAACAAAAGCACTTTCGAGTACCATGAATCTCCTGCACTTATACTCGCACAGAAGGGAGCCGATTCAATCCCAAGGGAGCAGAATCGGCAGGATTCTTCCTAGACCGGCCCCATTTTTTTTGATGGAGTACTTGGCCGGGCAGTGACCAGTAAGGATTATTACAATCTGCCTAAGATTGTCTCTGCTCAACAATAGCAGCTTTTTGAGCTTTTGACTTAGAGAAGCAGATGAACATTTTAGCCTGCCTAAGCCCAGGAGTCTCGTTCCAATGTGAGGACCAACTTTTCTCTGTCCAGACTTCAACAACATTTCTTAGGTGGCTCTTGGGCGTCCCTCAGGAAGTATCTGGGGCAATATAAAAACAATTATAATATTCTATTCAATGAACAACATTCACATCATTATGAGATAAGGAATATAATTAATTTTCAATTACCAAAACAACGGTTGAATATAACTGAGAAAACTCCAGGTTATATGGGTGTAAAATCATTGAATAAAGCTCCCTAGGTATTTTTGGAGATTGAAGATGAAAATTATTTAGGTGTTTTAAGAAAGATGAAATTATAATGTCCTAGGATTTTTAATGATGACTGTGTGGATGTATTATTATAACTTAGTTTTAAGACATCTGAAGATGGAGTTACGACAAGAAGTCACATACAGACCTTATTGAGGTAATATTATTATTAACTAGCTGGCCTGGTCCGGCTTTGCATGGATAGGCAAATCAAAGTCAAATGTATATTAACCCTTTGACCGCCACGCCGTTTCTACTAGGACGCTCCGATTACCGCCAAAGTCGACTAAGCGAGACATTGCAGTGAGCGCCAAGCCACTGTCGTGTGGGATTGTCTAATACCGCCAAGCCTATTTTCGGTATTTTGACGGATGTTTACATAAACCATTGTAGCTTAGCTAATATCAAAGATAGAATAATGTTTTTGGTCTCGTTTTGTTTGGAATTAAAAGTACTACAACTAAATTTACAAAACATTTTATTAATTCCACTTTTACATGTGTACTATAACCAAAAAAGTAAAGGAAAACAAATATTTTATACAATTTTTAAGTTTAGAGCCTAATAACTATGTAAAAAAAATATGTTTCCTCTAACGTTATATAATATTATGTTATTCCCTATTTTGTTGAGAATAACTTCCGAAAATAAAAATATTAACATTTAAAATATGTATTTGCATTTTTTCACGCAAAGCCCCGTTTTTTTTTTTTTTTTCTTGAGATAGAGCCCTTCTTAGAGGATCACTCATTGCAATTGTAAGAAACAAGATTCACAGCTCTGAACTCACTAAACACTTACACAAAATGTGTCTCACTTAGTAATAACAGAAATAATATGACAAAAACATTCAACAATCATAGAACGACTCAGTAAAACTAGCGGGAAAGTATACAACCTATTTTCGGTACTTTATACGGTACATAAATATTTTATAAATAAATATGGATCCACAATCACAATACACATCCGGTACATTTTCCCCCGTTCATTTGTTATGTAATTGACATTTAGTACCAAGATTGAATTTTTTCCTTACACAATAAAAAATATACTGTATTTATTTATACCGTATTCAAACATGCATTTATTTTGCACAGCTATACAAACTTTTAAAATAGACGTAAACTAAAAATATGTTGTTACAATATGAGAGGCCAAATCTTATCCTCTTTATAAGTTTAGAAAACATATAGGTTTAGGTATTAAAGGGAATAAATAAACAAAATACTAAAAGCCGATTATAACGGCCGTGCAGTGGCGCTGTTCAGACAAACTGCTGGAGCCGATCACGTCGGCCTATGGCGGTATTCAGACAACTTTTGAGAGCTGATGTAATCGGCTGTAGTGGTATTCAGACAGTCAGTAAAAGCAGATTAGATCGGCCCTTGGCGGTCAAAGGGTTAACAACAACAACAATAATATATATATATATATAAATATAATATACTATGTATTTCTTATGAGGATTTTTAGTAACTTTGACCCCCCAAACCCCCAAAAATTTTGAATTTTTCGAAAACCTTTCTTAGCTAGCACCTAGGGCCCTAAAGTAAGCTACATACCAAATTTCATTCCAATCCGTTCAGTGGTTTTTGAGATTTCTTGATGAATGAGTGAGTGGTATTTGTATTATCTATATATAGAGAGAGAGATAATTAATAGTGACTTGGTACCACAAACATGCAAACCATACATATGAATAAAATTGAAGTGTCGGTCTGTGATTTCGAAATAAATACTTCTTTATAAGCTCATAAGGTTACTCATACCCATACTTAAACATGCATTTTTTTATGTTTTGTCTGTCTGTCCGGGCTATGGAATGCTGAACCAATTTTGACGAAATTTTCATTTGCATGTAGTGGACTTCTCAAAAATTAATCTAGGCTACTTTTTATGCCAGAAATATTTAGGGTTCTTATGGGAAAAATTATGGACAAAATTATGAATTTTGCGAATGGACGTGATACGCGACCGTTATAAATAGGACAACTGATTTACTGTATATGCTAGTTTAACTGATAAATATATATCAAAACAGTATGCATAGCCTGATTTGTAATTTTTATGTTCGTTCAGGAGTTATGAGTAACAAACTGGCAAAAAATATGATTTTTAGCGTTTATTGGTGCATAGCTAATAATTTACTACGTAGGTCTAAAAGGGATACATAAATCGATTTGGGCAAAACTCGCTGTGCGTTTTTGTGCCATGGAACTTGGATCTAAAATCATTTTTTTTTAATTGCGTGTAATGGTAAGGCACAATATTTACCCGATAGCCCTTTTATTTAAACACATTTGCGAGCAGAGCCGCTGATACCAACTAGTTGAAATCATAAAATTAGTGCAAATTCTATTCAGCATCCTACTTGTTCTTGGAATTTTGCTGTTGCCTTTTAAATTATGTTTTAACAGCGGCATTTTATTATGTTAGTGCCTATCATATTCGGTGCAGTTTTCTTGCACGAATTTTTACCATGTTTTAATTACTTCGGCTCGCATTAAAATTTTGAAGTATTGAAATCTTGCGAAAATTCTTGTGTGTCTGTCTGTCTATCGACATGATATATGCACTCACAGATATCGTAGAAAACTTTTCTGTTGTTGCCAAAATCTTCGTAATTTTATTGCTGAGTGTTTAAAAGCTTTTGAGCTTCTAGCGAATAAAAAAGTTCCCAAATTTGCTGTATGCATCTGCTATACACCTTGTTTAAGTTATATGAAAATTATTTTATACACTCAGTAGCAATTTTGGTTTAAAAATACGATTGAATACCTTTTTTACAACAGGAAAACTGAACCAATAAAATATTGGTCTGTTTTTTTTCAGCAAACAAATTAACAGTATTGTCGGTTGTTACTGAAAAGTTTAATGACCTTTTATTTGATTTCAGAAAGTTTAGAAGCCGAACGTAAATTATTCAGCGAGCAGTTGGAAAGAGCCGAGAAGAACTTTGAATCCAGGCTGAGCGATATGTCAAACGAGGCTCATCGGACGAAACAAACCATGAAAGATAAAATAATTCTGTTGGAAACAACGGTAGAAACATTGGAAAGATTTAAGACTGAAATGAATGCACAGCTTCTCACTGAGAGAACAAAATTTAAGGAAGAAAAGTCTGTCATATTGAGCGAAGCTAGAGAGAAAGAAGTAAGTGTAATATTGATAAAGATTATTTTTCTAATTATAATATTTTACCGTCAGTTATTTGAGAATATATACTTCATCAGTTGTTTTATTTTAAAATTCACCCGCACGGGGCAACAGACTAGTTACGAAAGGTTTGACTCCCAAATCAAACATACATATGTATTATACACCTAAACAAAAATTATAAACGAGGGTCATTTTCAAAGTAAGAACCGTTTTATATTAGAACAAGAAAAACTTTATTTATTAACCTACCTTTTATGTGAAATGAAAATATGAACAATATTTTTATTTTTCTACATAGTCACCATTTTTTACATAGGGATGAGGAGTGCAAGGTCTAACCACCACCCTTTAGGATCTATTGTGGTATGATTTTCCCTTTAGTGATCATATACTTCTCAGGCCTCTTGTGAAACCAAGGAGGGTCTTGGGATCAACTCCACCAAACTCTTCTGGGCTGACAACAGCACTTGGACAAGAGTAGCATGCATCTCTTGCACGCCTCGTTCTCACAGAGCAGATGTTGAGCCGATTCAATGCCAAGAGAGCAGAATCGATAGGTGTCTTTCGAAACCAGCCCCATTTTTTTCAGAGGTACTTGACCGGACAGTGACCAGTAAGGATTCCTACAATCCGCCTACAATCTTTTATTTCAGCTTATCAATAAAAGATTTTGAGCTTTCAACATTTCATCATTCTTTAATCGGTTTCCTCAAAAAATTCCATAAATTTTCAGAAAAGATAAAAGTTTGAATGTGCTAAATAAGGTAAGTGGGGTAGAAGGTCCAGTAATTCCCATTCCAACTGGTCCAGTTGCATCGTCCATGGCGCTACGTAAGGCCGAGCATTGTTATGAGCTTTAGAAAGGTTTTCCAATACCTCTCAGTAATTACTATTGTTACTCTTGGCAAGAAATCTATCAAAAGAATTCTTTTTTGGTTCCAGAAAACTGGCCATGTTTTTTACATGTTGAAAGTTGTTAGAATTTAATTATGACACTCATCGGATTGTGATTTAGTCTCTGGAGTGTAGTAAGTTTCATCACCAGCCGCAATGTAACTCAAGAAGTCATCACAGTCCTTGCCAAAGCGCTCCAAAAATGACAAAGAATGTACCCAATACTTTGTTTAGTTCTCTTCTATTTGACAATTTGGGCATTTATCTCCGTAAATTGTTTTGTATCAAAGTTTGTCAGAAACAGTTTCATAAATTACTGATCTCCATACTCGTGGCAAATTTTGTGAAGCCTTTCAATAGTGGACCAGCTATTTTGACGTCTTCTCATCAACATTTTGTGTCCACTGATGGCAGTAGGCTGTCCAGATGGATCGTAATCATGATCGTTTGCACTTTTTACATTGATTAGTCTGTAACACGGATGCGCATTCTTTACACCTTCTTCATACATTAATTATCATTTGTCAGACAATTATTGACAGACAACTTACACAGACAAATTATTGAAACCTACTGGTAGAATAGTGGGGTGGTTAGAGATTTAAATATGGATGTATACGTCAAAATTCTTTTAAAGGTTAATTTACATTATACTTTACTTGTTCGGGATTTAATGAAATTTATAAACTCTAATAAAGAAAATTGTTGAAGCAATGTAATCAAGTTAGGATAATTACAATTACATACAAAATATTGTAGAACCGATGGACCAATCCAGATTATTGACACTGGATAATACTATAGATTCGAATAGTTGAAATATAAGTGTTTATCTATGTTAAACTAAAATGTAAGTCTGGCGTACCTTGAGATCACTGGAGCGGTGTGGAAGTCCTGGCCAAGCGTGCACGCTGGTTGCAGTTGATGGTTGATGGTTTGAAGAAAATGTCCACGCACTACAGTTACATACACTTATCACAACACATAGATAAACACATTTACTAAATATTCGGTTTATTATAATGTCAGGTTTAGAGTCTTTGTGTAATATATGTGAGTTTCAGCGTTTTAATAAAGTAAAAAGGGGTATAACGTAAAGGGAGTAGTAATGTAAATTTTGGATGATTTAGCCTATCTTAAAAGACACATTTTTGTAAATAATAATAAACTTAGAAATTCAAAGGGTTAATGCAGACAAGTTCAATTTTAACATTTCATTCATAAAAAATCATTTAAAAAGTAACAAATCAAGAGTAAAAGATATAAAGAATAAATATATGTTTTTAAAAAATAAAGAGACTATGTCATCAGAATATAGCCTCAACAACGGGTGCAGTATAAAATAAAACAGACTAGCCTCGGAACGGGTACGAGAGGAAACAGTTATGGACAATTTATAATAACAAGACGATCATGATTGGTTGAAACAGATCACGTGACATGATGTCATCGTACGCTTTAGGTAGCTGGTTGAAGCCATGCTGCTTTCTCACTTGTTGCAGAGATGTCTTAGTGGATAGACGCGTCTGGCGAGGTGGTGGTGAAATGTTTTCACAAATATAATTTTGCGGTATTCAAAGGCAGAATACAATTAAATCATGTTCAAACTTTAGTAGAGACAGTGTTACGAAAAAGTGTTGGATGGCGAAAATCGTACGATGCAAAACGATATAATACGACTTTGTAAATTTCAGAAAATACGTGCCGGCTTATAACAGATTAATGGCCGACCGGCGAGAGTGATACCAACGTGAACAAGTGTTTTCCGAGGTAAACTATGTTTAAAGAACTAAGTGAAGTAACTTCAGTGAGGCTAAACTTTTACAAATAATAATCAATTAAAGAAAAATATTAAGTAATAGATAAAATCAGTATAAAATCATTTTAATGTGTTATAAATTTTTTAGAGTGCACTATAAAACCAAAACGTACGTAAGTAGAGAATTTCATTAGAATTAAGTCTGCATTCAAGAAAAGGTTTTAGTTATTTTAAATTGTTGTATGTTCAAAATTAATATCAATAGTAAGAATGAATGTTTGAGTGATTGCATTACTAAGATTAACTATGATTTGCCAATTTTATTTATTTTGTTTTGTGTGTTTGAAAATTGAAATGGGGCATTAAAAAACTAATGCCAACTATGATGTTTCGTTGATTTGAGTCCTTTCCCTTCCTAGCAAAGTACTTCATGGTAAAATGAACCTTGTGAGAAATTTAGAGTCAGTGTAGATTTAGTGAGGTATAAAATAGCGTCGGTTGCGGCCGCAGTCTTGGTTTCCGGAAGAGGAGATCTATGAACAGAACATGGATCTCATCTTTCTAGAAGCACAGACCCAGTAGTTGCCAACCGAGAGCCCAGACGAATAAACCAATTTGCTTAACAGAGATTTGGTAGTCAGCTGTGACAACCACAGATCTGACTATAACATAACCTATTTTCAATTTTGGGGTTATGTTTGATTGTTTTTGTTGTGATTAAGGGAATAATAATTTTGTAGAATTGAATTAGCAATGCATAAGTAAAGTAAAGTATATAAATTGAAAATATGAGATTACAAGTAATTGTTACGCAGCAAAAAGTTATTTTTTTATTAAATTAACTTAGAAAAAACTTGTCAAAATTTGATTTATTTTTTTAATTTTTGTTAATAAACTTTGTTTGTAAACGGCTGGTAAGAGAACAGCACGTTACAAAATGGCGCCCGAACAGGGACCTGATTGTAACAGTGAGCTGCCAGCACGTTACATTTGTTCAAGATGGCGGAAGGCCACGCGAGCTAAGCGATTAAAGTTTATAACGAGAACACTACCAACTGTAGTTCTGGTGAGCGGTGAAATCAAACTGAATTACTAGAATTAGTCGAATTAGTAAACTAATCATTATAGTGTTGCCAACGTCCTTAAGATTTGAAGACGGTGGTTTTTTACTAAAAACGATTATGGCGAGAGCGGCGGTAATAAAAAAACTGGTGCGTCATGGACGGCATCCAATCTAAGACAGACAGTAGGTAGGGATGTGCGGGGGTAATACATGGCGGTTTTTAGCGGGAACTCTTCCGGACAGGCATGAGAACAGTATATTTGTTTAAGATAATATTGTAGTAGTTGGTAAGCAGATTTTACTAAACATAGCGGCGCCCTTGAAACAGTGTTTTAATAGGTGAAAATAATGTATGATGGTAGGAAAGGAAAGGCTTAAATCTTGAAGCAAAAGGTAGGAAAAACGAGAACTGAAGTAGGAGTGGGGTGCCCGGCGGAAGGGTTGAGGTGCGAAGAGAAAGGGTTGAAGTTTGTTTTTATGTAGATGGTTTTATATGGTTAGTTATAAAGAGGAAGTTTGAAAACTTTAACTGCGGGTCGCTTGAGCGTTTCTGACGCAGTTTTAACTGTTACAACTCTTACGGTGCCATCTTTACCAGGGTGTGTTTCTAAAATGCGTCCCAATGGCCATGTATTAGAACTAAATCTCCTACTGATAGATTTTCAGAAGGAGTTGAACCCTTCAGTCTCTGGTTTAAAGTATAGAGATATTCTGTACTCCAGCGTTTCCAGAGTTGTTGAGAAAAGCGTTGAATTAATTGCCATTGTTTTAAGCGGTTTTGCGTAATCTGTGAATGGTTTTCTTCAGGAAGAGATAGTAAAGGTTCTCCAATTAGAAAATGGCCTGGCGATAAAGCGGACAGATCATTTGGATCGCTGGACAGTGGCGTTAAGGGTCTAGAATTTAAAATGGCTTCTAATTTAGTAGTTAAAGTTACAAAGTCCATTAAATATAAACGATGCTCACCTATCGTGAGATGGTGTTTAGCGCTTTTAATAGCGCTTTCCCAAAGACCACCCCACAGAGGGAGGCAAAAAATGGAATTTAATGTTGTATTCTGTACAGAAGCGATTTACATTTTCTTTGGATTGTCTGAGCATTTTTGTCATTAAGATGTTCAATTTGGAAGCGGCGCCCGTGAAATTAGTTCCGCAATCGGAAAAAATATCTGAACATAACCCTCTGCGGGATGTAAACCTTGTGAGAACATCTATATAAGCTTCCGTGGTTAAGTCCATTGCTACTTCCAAATGAACTGCTTTGGTTACAAAACATATAAAAATGCATAAGTACACTTTCACTGTTTCTGCTCGACGTAACGTGTGAATTTTTACTAAAAAAGGACCGGCATAATCTACTCCTGTTTTTTGAAAGGGTCTTGTGGGTACTAGTCTGTCTTTAGGTAAATCTCCCATTAAAGGAAATACGTTAACAGGTTTTGCTCGAAAACAGGTGATGCATCTATGAACACACGAGCGAATTACGCTACGAGCTGACAGGATCCAAAATTTTTGACTAAGGAGTGATTGCAGGAGTTGTGGTTTTTTAGGAAGCAACATAGGATGTTTTGCATTATAACTGGCTGCAGAGTGTTTTATTCTTCCGCCTACTCGTAGGAGGTTTTCCTTATCAACAAAGGGTGAAAGGCGTTGTAGGTTTAATGGGCAAGGTTTGTCCTTTTGTATATGTTGAATTTCAGTGGCGAAATGACGTTGTTGAATTAATTTAGTAATATTCCTTTCTGCTGCGTTGAGTTCATTTAATGATAGCGATCCACTAAGCCTTGATTCGTTTTTACAATTGTGGATGAATCTTAGTATATATGCGAATGCACGTTTAAAAGTCGTCCAGTTTGAGTACTTGCTGAGCAGGTCCCACTCACATGAATATGATGTAATACCTGTGTGGAGGGGGTTGGAACGAATTTCAGGAAGAATGTCCACCACTGGATTTAGTGGTATTGGCCATTCAAGGTCGGAAAGTTGTAGCCATTGAGGCCCAGTCCACCATAATGGGTGACTTATAAGATTGTGTGAGGAGATCGGTCGCGTGGCACAATCAGCAGGATTGTGACAGGTGGGGATGTGAGACCACTTTTCAGGCAAAACCCAATCTTGGATTTGCGAGACCCTATTAGCGACATAGACCTTTAATTTGTAGGAAGGTGATTTGATCCACGCTAAAGTAATTTAGTTGAATCAGACCAGCAGCGGATTGAATTAATTTTGTAGAGTGGCGAGATTAAATTAGCGGAATATTGTATTAGTTTAGCGAGTAAATGAGCTCCAGACAGCTTTAAGCGAGGTAGCGATATGTGTTTTAGTAGTGCGACTTTAGACTTTGCGATCACAATATGAGTTTTTATTATGTTTTTATCATCGATAGTGCGCAGGTAGACTACAGCAGAGTAACCTTGTTCAGAAGCATCACAAAAACCATGCAGTTGAATGTTAGAAGCGATGCTTAAATTAATGCAGCGAGGTATTTTTAATTTTTGTAGATTAGGTAAATCGTTAATAAATGTTTGCCAAGTACTTATAATGTTGTCTGGTACTATTTCCTCCCAAGAAACACCAATTGTCCACAAGAGTTGTATTATGCATTTTGTGTGAAATATGATAGGAGTTATTTTATTATTATTATATAGAGGGTTTATGTGATCCACCACCGGGACCCACTGCACCTAAACCATGAGGTCCTCTGTGCCCCATGTCCAGGCAGTAGTTCACATCAAACCCGCCCTTTTTGCAAACCGAAGAAGGCCGTGGGGTCCTTCCTCTCGTATATGACTGGTGTCAGGGTATCCTTGTCCCAGATATTTCTGCCTCATTGATGCGAGGGCATCACATTCGCATAGAACGTGGAAAGAAGTTTCCTCCTTCTCTCCACACCTTCGACATAATGGGTTGTTCTCCAGCCCCATTAGGTGGAGGTGCCTCCTCAGAGAGTTGTGACCCGTCAGTAGACCGACCAACAACCTTACTTCTGGCCTGCCAAGACCCAGCAGTGTTCTGCTTAGGCGTCCATCCAGGCCTTCAATGAAGTCGTGTGCCTGTCTCTGACCTCTTACCGTCTCTCTCCATCTACGCAAGTGTCCTGATTGAACATTTTTCCTTAGACTTTCTTTCCCATAGCCTCTTGATATTCCTATCATTGGTTCTGGGCCCATCGGAGGAGTTCCTGCTCCTCTCTTAGCCAGTTTATCTGCTATTTCATTCCCTTCCACTCCTTCATGTCCAGGGACCCAAACAAGTCTTACCTGCCTACTGCTTCACAACTTATCCAGCAGTAATTGGCATTCCCAGACCAGTTTTGATGTTGTTTTTGTAGCTATAATGGCCTTTATAGCCGCCTGACTATCAGAACATATCGCAACATCTGTGCTCATGCTTCCTGATTCCAGTATTCGTTTTATGCATGCAAGTATTGCGTATACCTCCGTTTGGAAGACCGTAGAGTATAGTCCCAGCGACATAGAGTATCTTCCCTGGGTGTACGGTCCTTTATGCATGTACATTCCGGCTCCCGTACCTTTGTCTGTTTTAGACCCGTCCGTAAACCAGATTTGTCCATTTCCAAGATCTACTTGTTTCCGTAGCCATTCTTCCCGAGTCGGAAAAATAGCCTCCAATCTGCTATTGAAATTATACTTAGGAGTCATATAATCCGTACCGGCTTGCAGCATCGGATCCCACTCCAGCATCTTGTTCAGACACTCACCGTGTCCATTTCTTGCAAGAGATGTTGACCAACTCCCACCTGTGTTCAATCTCATTGCGGCCTTACTAGCCTCCCCCTGTACCATGAGGTCCAGAGGTGGGAGGTCCAACAGTATTTCCATGGCCGCTGTGGGGGTCGTTCTCATGGCCCCCGTGATTCCAAGGCAGGCCATCTGCTGTACTTTATTAAGTTCTCTTTTTGCCCATTCCTTCCTGGTAGCAGGCCACCAGACTAAAGAGGCAAAAGTTAGAGACGGTCTTATTATAGTAACATAGAGCCAGTTCATCATCTGGGGCCGAAGCCCCCATGAGCTTCCAATCGCTCTTCTGCATGCCCAGAAAGCGTTACACGCTTTTGCTGCCTTCCTTCTTATCTGTTCACTCCAGATCAGCTTTGTGTCTAGGGTGACACCTAAGTATTTAGTTGTTTCGGAGCATGTAAGTCTTTGTCCCAGTAGACTGGGCATGTACAGACCATCCGTCCGACGTTTCCTAGTAAAGAGAATGAGATCTGTTTTCCCTGGGTTTACAGCTAGACCCATTCTCTCACACCAGCGTTCCAACCATTTGAGTGAGCTTTGGACGATGTCAGATACAGTCCCTGGGAATTTGTCTATTCCCAGAATGCATATGTCGTCCGCATAACCTTGGGTATAAACTCCTCTCTCATTTAGTCCCACAAGCAGATCATCCACTACCATAGACCATAAGAGAGGTGAAAGAACTCCCCCTTGGGGGCATCCACGCGCAACCTCAATTCTAATTTCACTACTGTTTAATTGTGAGATCGCCATTCTATTTTCGAAATAAACTTTTATCCAGCGGGTGATAGTGTGTTCTACCCCCCGCTTGATTAATGCGTCTGTCATGGATTTGAAGGAGGTATTGTTAAACGCCCCTTCGATGTCCACAAAAACTCCCATCGCAAGTTCTTTCTGCTCCAGCACCTTTTCCACTCTGGCTACCAGTTGGTGGAGTGCTGTTTCGACAGATTTGCCTGCAATGTATGCATGTTGATTTTTATGAAAAGGATTTGCAGCCACTGCTCCATCCCTTAAGTATCTATCTATCAGTCTTTCCAGCGTTTTAAGTAGGAATGATGTTAAACTAATAGGTCGAAAGTCTTTTGGATTACTATAAGTTCCTTTCCCTGGTTTAGGGATGTAAACTACTTTCGCTAATCTCCATGACCTAGGTATGTGTCCTAGAGCAAGAGATGCCCTGAATACTTTTATTAGCCATGGCACCAGCTTATCTCCGCCCCTCTGGAGAAGAGCTGGGAATATTCCATCTGGTCCTGCACTTATAGGAGTTAACCAACCGCATGGGTCGTATAATCGTGCAATGACAAATAAAATACAGCGTTTAGTGTAGCGATGTTCAGTAATTTGTATTGTGTACGAAAATTCGTCTCTTGTAGGTGTCTATTTTAAGCCTAAAATGGAGAAAAGCGGGGTCATCCTCCGATTTGAAATATATTGGCATTTCACGATGTGCTTCTGGCACAGACTGTAATAGCTCAGAAGAGTTTGACGTCCATTTCCTTAATTGAAATTGACCTTTAGAAAGTAAACTGATAAGCTCTTGTTGTAATGTTAAAGCGGAAGTCAAATCATAGGATCCCGTAACTATGTCATCAACGTAAATATTGTTTGTTATTATTTCAGAAGTGAGCGGATATTGTTGACCTTTGTCGTAGACCTTGATGGAGTGTTCTTATGGCTAAATAAGGTGCAGTTTTAAAACCATAATTTAATGGTTAGTAACTGTGCTTAATTTGTAGATTAACAAAGGTTGCGATTCATGGTTTCGCCATAAAATTAATTGATAATTCTGATCCGTAGGCATAATTTTTATTTGTCTGTACATCTGCCGTATGTCACACGAAAACACTATATTATGTCTACAGAATTGAAATATAATCTCACAAATATTATTTTGTAATTTAGGACCACAATGTAGTGTATCGTTAAGCGATAAGCCATTGTTAGATTTAGCACTAGCGTCAAAAACAACTCTAATTTTAGAGGAAGAACTGTGTTCTTTCCAGACTGCGTGATGCGGAAGGAAATAATGGTTATTTTTCAAAACTGTTTCGTCAGCAAGTGTCATATGACCAGAATTTAAATAATTCATGAAATCTTTATAAGCGGTTTTCATTGTAGGATGTGCGTTGAATTATTTTTTTAAAAAGTAGAAAACGTCTTTTTGCAATGTCAAAAGACTTACCTAAAGAGTGCAGATTAATTTTAAATGGAAGTGCGGTAATATATCTACTGTCAGAGTCGCGTTGCATATGTGAAACATAATGATTTTCACACTCGATGTTCTCCATATCTTCTTGTTTTGTTGGTAATGGAGGTTCCTCATTTATCAAAAATTGTTGCAGAATTTTATTTAAATCAATGTCATTAGTTGACAACATAGCAATAGTTGTA
The DNA here is from genome assembly GCA_018207615.1 of Philaenus spumarius. Lineage (NCBI taxonomy): Eukaryota > Metazoa > Arthropoda > Insecta > Hemiptera > Aphrophoridae > Philaenus > Philaenus spumarius. The sequence continues at coordinate 446,743 of JAGFPH010000486.1, forward strand.
GACACCGCGGATTTTACACCAACTGAGCCAATTAAAGCATAACCAAAAATAGTTTCTATAGCAGTGGGTAGATTTGTGCCTAAATGGATTTTATTTCCAGTGACTGTATGCCCGTACAAGTCAGCGCCTATTAAAAGATCAATGTTTTGCGGGTTGTTAAAATGTGAATCAGCTAGTTTCAAGTATTTTATTTTATTTGTTAAGTCCGAAGATTTTTCAAATTTCGGAAGTTCAGAAGTTATTTTTTCTAAAACAATAGCGTTGTGGTTTTCTATCAATTTAGAACTGTCAATAGAAAAGATATTTATTTTGGCTAAGCCTTTGACCGAAGTACAAACATTAGAAATTCCATTTAAAGTGATAATTGAAGGTGTAATGTAAATGCCTAAATCTATAGCACATTGTGCTGTCAATAACGTACTTTGACTTCCAGAATCGATAACAGCTGTAATAATTTGTGACCGACCTTTGTTACCTTTAAGTAAAACTCTAACGGTAGCCAAAATGGTTATTGACTCGTGTATATCGGAATGAGATATGTTAGAGAGACTAACAAGGTTTTTGTTAAGATTTCTATGTGTAGTCGGTAAAAAGAATCGTGTTGTTTATATTGCGGTGGACGGTACAATTTTCTGTTGCCTAGTCAGGAAGATTGAGGATTAATATCTCGTTTGTGTTCGGAACAGGATATGACCTTTATATGTAACAGTATATGATGACGTTTCCCACATAACTGACAGTTCTGTGTCGATTTGCAATAACTCGTAGAGTGTTTATTGCTAAGACAATTTTTACAATATTGTTTGTTTGCGATAAAATCTAATCTTTTGTGTTTGGAGTTAGGTTTTTAAAGTCGTTACATTTGTAAATGGTATGCGAATCTCCTTCACAATATTGACATTTAAGAGTATAAGCGGCACTTACATGATATATATGACGAAGCGGTTTATTTTGTTTTAAATTGGGTGGTTGCGAGAAATTAGCTTTCGAAGTAGTATTTGGTTTTGATGGACCAGAAACTGTTGACAAAGCATCTTCGAGGTGAATACATTCGGTTTTAAGAAATTTTATAAGTTCATCAATAGTCGGCATGCAATGAAATGAAGTGCGTTTGTCCTCAAAACGTTTTCTAGTTTCGCTATCTAATTTCTTAAGAAGAAGAGTTAACAGTGTTAATTCATGGCTGACGTCATAATTTAGAAGCTTCAGAGCCTGTGAATTTTCTGAATAAAGATCCAAAAAATTGCGAATATTTTTCAAAGAGTTATGGGTAATGTGAGGTAAATCTATTATTTCATTTATGTGAAAGCTAATTAAGCGTCTAGGATTTTGATATCTTTCAACCAGAGTGTCCCAAGCTAATTTATAATTCAGTGGGCTGATTGGTAATCCTTTCACAATATTTAATGCTTCCCCAGATAAACAAGAATATAAATAGTTAAACTTTTCAGTAGGAGCTAAGGAAATGTTTTGTTGTATAGTAGAATCGAACATATGGTAAAAATTTTTCCATTGCGACAAATTGCCATCGAAATTAGGGAGCGTCAGGCGAGGTAATTTTATTGAAATTTTACGAGTTTCCACTTGAGAACTCTCAGAAGTATTTAACTCCGTTTCAGTTGAACCGGGTTGTGCAAGTAAGAGTTTAATGTTTGATTTTGCTGTGATTGCTACTTCAGAAATATTGTCTTGAATCTCAAGGACATCTTCGAGTTTATACTCAGCCGTATTTTCATCCGAAGCTAACCGATCTATTAGATTGTCAAAATCTGTAAGTTTTTTAACAATAATATCATGATATTCAGACAATTTCCGTGAGTATTGTGGAGGTAAATTTTCTGCCGTATAATCATTTGCGATAGTTTGAATTGAATCACAGATTTTTTTTATTCTACCAACGATTATATCCGATTGACGGATAAAGGCGGTGTAGCGCATTTTGAATTTTAAGAGTAAATCTTATAGTAACTAGTAAGATTAAGTAATACAATGTTTGAGATAGTCAATGTAAATATTTTGTTGATAAAAATATTTTGTTTCGAAGAGACACATAAACTTGTGTCAAAGGTTTTGTTGATATAGCGATAGCGGAGTACCGAAAGCGACAAGCACAAGAATGTCTGGTAAAGATGTAAGTTACGTATATTTGACAAAATGATCCTCTTTAGCGCATGTCAGTGATCGTATTTCATTGGGCAAGGAATTATTGTGCATGCGTAATCTATGTATGATATGACGGAGACCTTAGCTTTAGTCAAATTCCAAGATGGCGCTATGACGCCATAGAAATATAAAATAAGTAATTCTTGAACAAAGATATGATTATACTGTAAAATCCTAGCATAATAGCGTGGAACAAATAAGATAATTACTCTTATATATCCGGCCAGAGGGGCCAAAAATATGTTCGGGATTTAATGAAATTTATAAACTCTAATAAAGAAAATTGTTGAAGCAATGTAATCAAGTTAGGATAATTACAATTACATACAAAATATTGTAGAATCGAGGGACCAATCCAGATTATTGACACTTTATAATACTATAGATTCGAATAGTTGAAATATAAGTGTTTATCTATGTTAAACTAAAATGTAAGTCTGGCGTACCTTGAGATCACTGGAGCGGTGTGGAAGTCCTGGCCAAGCGTGCACGCTGGTTGCAGTTGATGGTTGATGGTTTGAAGAAAATGTCCACGCACTACAGTTACATACACTTATCACAACACATAGATAAACACATTTACTAAATATTCGGTTTATTATAATGTCAGGCTTAGAGTCTTTGTTCAAGATGGCGGAAGGCCACGCGAGCTAAGCGATTAAAGTTTATAGCGAGAACACTACGAACCGTAGTTCTGGTGAGCGGCGAAATCAAACTGAATTACTAGAATTAGTCGAATTAGTAAACTAATCGTTATAGTGTTGCCAACGTCCTTAAGATTTGAAGACGGTGGTTTTTTACTAAAAACGATTATGGCGAGAGCGGCGGTAATAAAAAACTGGTGCGTCATGGACGGCATCCAATCTAAGACAGACAGTAGGTAGGGATGTGCGGGGGTAAAACATGGCGGATTTTAGCGGGAACTCTTCCGGAGAGGCATGAGAACAGTATATTTGTTTAAGATAATATTGTAGTAGTTGGTAAGCAGATTTTACTAAACATTACTATTGTCCCTCTTTTGTGAAGGAGTATAAATTGTCACTACTGAATGAAAAACTGGAGCATGCAAAGGAAGATAAAGCAGCCCTTGAGGGTCAACTAGGAAACGCCAACAATACAATAGCACAACTGCATCGAGAGAATGCTACGATGTTGGCAGAACTGGGAGAAGCATCTCGGAAGCTATTGCATTTACAAGAGGTAATGTAGAAATTATTATAATGTTTGTTTTCTGCATAGAACAATATTTAGATTTATTTTTTCAAATTCCTTAAACGCAATGTACGTCAAAATAAACTGCACTGAAATTAAAGCCGGTATGGTTGGTTTTAAGAACAGCTGATTACATTGTTGGTTGTTCTTGTTTGCGGTTATTTTTTTTGTTAATTTTGGCATATACCATGCATTTGCATGGTGGGACAAAAGCTTGTTACTCCGGAAGATGTCGTGTCAAAGCCATTAATTTGGCCAGTAGAAACAGCATGGCTGTACAAAGTTTTAGCACATACTTTAAAAGTTTTAGATTATTGACATGTTAAAAATGTACTTTCAGGAAATATCTACCGAACGTCTCGTAGTGCAACGTTTACGTTTGGAAAAGAACGAAGACCTCCGCAGTCTGGAAACAGCCAAGTGTGAGAGTGAGAAACTAAGAAACGAGATAACTGCATTGGAAAGAAGTATGTCGGAAATGAATTTGTCGCACGAGAAAAATAAAAATAAGGAGAAATTAGAGAAAGAGGAAATACTGCATAAACTTGAATCCAAAGAAAAGGAAATTTCTGCTTTAAGGTGAGTCCTAAAATATGGCACTGTTTATTGGTATAAGTTTTAGTGAAGGCAAGCAGGCACATGGTGGGAGGCATTTTAAGTCCGATTTGGTCCAAATTTGCTACACATATTGGTTGTTTAAGTCGCTGGACAAATTCGTTAGCCAAAAAAATCCAACAAAAACATGTTTTTTGTCAGGAAGTAACTATTTTTCGTACTAGAATTAATTTATTTTTAGGGTTTTATCTAAGTACATAAATGTAGGATATTATTCTGCACATTTCGTTTTTACACAACCTTTTAGCTATCTTGGTTCCTCCAAAATCGATCAGATCGATAAAATATCATTAAAGTACCTGGTTCAAAACCACGAGGGTGATTTTACCGAGGGGGGCATCTTTTGATCCGAGGACGACAGCCGATTTTGAACCGAAGCAGTTCATAACCGAGGCCGCAAGGTTAAGGTGCAAACTCGCAAAGCTAGTTTTTCCGCTGTGAGTGAAACTAAGCAGCGCGTGAGTCGAAGCTGGAGGCTTATATGCAAACAAATTCTACCAATATATTTCGTATACAGAAACAGTCTTCGTGAGTAGATAAATTTCCCAAATAATTGCAGGGCTTGTAACTGTTCACTTTTTTTCATTATTTTTGGACATGATCACTTTTTATAAAATGATTCACTTTTTTTACTAATTTAAGAAACAAAAATTTGTTGACTAATTTGTTTCAGACATACAACAATTCATTGAGTTACAGTATGTTATATTATTCTATTCGCCTATATATTTTTTTACATATATTTTTTTAAATATTTTGCTTACAATATTACAGATTGTGTTTTCAATGCTTTTACTTCTAATTAATAAATTAACTGTAGAATAAAGTATTAAAACTCTGTGAAGGTGCAAATTTCAGAACTTATAGTTGGATAAAAATGATCCAAAAGGGTACAGGATAAATGGTTAGGGAAGAAACGTTCAAACAATGAACTTTTGTGTAAAATCTGTGATAAAATTAAGCATTCATTTGTTAGAATCAGATAGCCAACAAACCAGGAAAAAGAATATTCAATGAACAAAAGCATTCTTAGTTAGAAAAAAGGGACTTCTAAATTTAGGTTTCTGCAATATTCATACAATCCACAATGCTTTTATCGAAGGTTTAGAGGAACTTAATGAAGTTGCTTCAGAACTTATTTTTGCTGTCCATAATTTCTTCCATAAATAGCCAGGCAGATAGAAAGATTACAGTGAAATTGAAAGAAAAACTGGCATTGTAATTTGTAAATCATAAGTTTATAAAACATGTCCAAGTCGGTGTATTACTATACTACTATACAGGGAAGTGCTGAAATACGTTTGGAACAATGAAGAGCCACAGAGAAGTACGTTTTAATATACCTGCATAGGCAAAATTTAATGAAAAGCCCTGGGTATTTGAAAACGTAAGGTTGCTCAAGAAATCTACAATAAAATAAGAACTTAATTTTGTCATGACTAGTTCTCAAAATCTTTACTATCATGACAGGCTTCTTCCAAAAAGAAGAAAAGCTCATTTATCTAGTTATCTGAGTTAGTCATGAAAATGTTAGGGGGGATTTGCTAATTAGAAGTTCTCAAAGATCTTGGAATCATCTTAGATCTTGGAAAAAATAATGATGATTTTTTAACACTGATAGTCTACTTCCTTTAAAAGAACTCATATTTTGGATGAAATATCAACAAACTTGAGAAATGTTGGGGAGAAGGATATAACTTCTTCTGTTAAGTTCAAAAACATTTTTCTAAAGCTATTAAGCATGTTGTGAACAAACCACTTGTTACAAATCCCCTGCTTAAGAGATTATCATGTTTAGATCTCAATAAAAGGCTATCAAAAGAAAGTTGTCAAAGTATAGTTGAAATTGCTAGGGCCATCCCATGGCAAGCTCAAACAGATATTCTCCTGGATGAGTGGAAACTTCTTCAATTAGAAAAGATGAACGAAAATACAAAGACAAATCCATAGTCTCAGTTTAAAATAATCTGATTCCACTGGAATAACTACTAGATTTTTAACTGTTGAACAAGTTGTCAAAGCTACATTGTGTCTGTCACATGGCTGCTGATGTGAAAAAGGATTTTCCACTTCAGGTAGAAACCTTACTAATGATAGAGCATCTATGTCTGATAGAAATTTAAATGCTTTAATCACAGTTAAAAGTGCCCTTAAACGATTTGATAAAAAAACCTTATTTTTTATTCTTGTAACTGAAGAGCTCCTTAGAATGAATATAATGCCTACTTGGAGAGAGAAAAGAAGAGACTTGTAAACATGAAGCTGAGAAGGCTGAACAAAACAGGAAAATAGCTGGAGAAGAAAATAAGAAACATCTTGACAAAAAAAGGAAAAGCATTGCTGATGACGAAAATGTTTTAAATTATGAAAAGAAGAAGAGGAGCAAAGTGAAAGTGCAGCCAAACTGCAGTTTAAAGCAAATGAAAGATTAAAAAAAGCTTTGAAAGAAAAGGATTTTAGTGATGGATTTTTAGCACAAGCTATGCAGGAAGGTGTCACCAAAGTATAAGAAGAGACATCAGAGAAAGGTCACAGTGTTCAGAATTTACAAATTAATTTAGAAAAAAGAATACCAAGTCTAATTTCAGACTTTTTTAAGAAAAAGCAATTCTTTATACTAAATCTGAAAAAATGTAGTTCCTATTATTAGCAAAATACTTTGTTTTTTTCTTACATGTATGCTTTATTATTTGTCTTTATTTCAATTTTCAGTAAATAAATTATTAAAAAATTAACAAAACAGATAAAAAAAAATTGGTTGACCGTGCAGGCCAACCCTAGAACTTCCCGCTTAGTTTGAATTTTAAACGCTTAAAAATAAGTTTATTTGTTAAAATACCAAAAAACAAAAATTTGTGAATTTTTAAACAACGATAACTTTTGAATGCGTCGTTCGATTTTCATTTTTAAAAAAGCATTCTACGCAGTTTTTAAAGCACAAAAAGAAAATGTACAGTTTTATATTGATTGGTTGAGAAATCTGGAAGATATGTTAAAAAAATACCAAAAAACAAAATTTGTGAATTTTTAAACAACAATAATTTTTGAATGCGTCGTCCGATTTTCATTTTCAAAAAAGCAGTCGACGCAGTTTTTTAAGCACAAAAAAAACGTATACATGGTTTTATTATGATTTTTTCGCACGCTTTAAAGTTATTTTTAAAACACATAAAAATTCCAAAAAAATTTAGGTTATTTTTTTTAATTTCTTCGGATTGGCTCGATGGATTAACTCTCAAATCTAATCAGATCTAAGTTTTGATACACCCTTTCGAATGACATGTCGTAATCGGTTGATTCGTTTTTGAGAAACTGTACGACAAAAATTTATTTACACACATACTTCCACACACACACGGTCGGACATCTCGGCGGGAATAGTCAGAATGGCTTCCTGGGACCTCAAAACGTGGAGATTTAATGAAAACTCGACTTTTGAAAATCGGACCGAAATCAATAACTTCCCTTTATTGGTAGCGGGAAGTTAATAAGGGATGGTTGAGGGCGTTTTTTTCTTTGTTTTGTTTATTAAAAGTGTGTAATTTATAGACATTATTGTCTTGATATTTCTATCCTTTGCTAATTAACTAAATATAGGCTATTACACTCTTGATTTTTTTTGTATTACTATTAATCTATACTTACATATAAATAAAATTGGATTTGACGAAACTTTCATTAACATTTAGAGGACATTCGGAGAATATTCTAGGCTACTTTCTATTCCGAAAATATATAAAATTCCTGTTAAAAAATGTGAACATTTTGGACAAAATTAGGGATTTTTTGGACAAATGTTGGATATATTGCATGTCTATTTACAATCTCTGTACATAATACGATCTCTGTCTTACATTATGTACAGGTCACAGATAACCCTACCACCCAACTTAGATCCAAGTGCCTCTGTCCTAATCAATCATCATTTCCGTAAAAATTCATATTACAAAATATACAAATTATGAATAAAATTCGGGATTTTGTGGACAAATGTTGGGGATAGTACATGTATATTTTGACCTCTGTCTTACATTTTGTACCGTTCACAACTACCCCCACTACCCAACTTATTTTCAAGTGCTTCTGTCCTAATCAATCATCATTTCCGTAAATTAACACAATATACAATAATATGTTTGCATTGGCTTCGCCATGGGTGTCCGCCGGGGCAGAGTCCCTAGTCCTATGTAAATTTACGTCAATGATTACTTTGATCACATTCTCACTTTTTATTCTCAGTTTTTATACTCAGTTTTTATTTACATTTTAATAACTATTTCACTTTTTTATACCTTACAAACTGCTACAAGCCCTGAATTGGTTGAAACTTTAAAACATCTAAACTTAATTTTGATAATTCGTACAACTCATGTCAGCAGTTCAACTGAGTGGTCGAATTATTTGCTTATTTAAATTAAATTTTTCTACATTGCATCCATGAGATTGCATTCCTTACACTCTGTAATAATCTTTATGGTGATTGGAAATTTTCAGAGATTAAATCCAAAAATTTGCACAATGCTCAGAAGAGTAGTTCGATTAAAACATCGACAGGGAAGAGTCAGAACTTGTCCAAACAACATCGGACTAAACGTGCCAATGGGTGAATCTAGATTTTAAATAAATTATATTACTAGAGATAATCTAACTTTTAGTTCTAAATAGTTTCAGTAATAAAAGAAAACTAAAATCAATTACTTATTTGAAAAAACTTTTGTTTTTTTTTACACCACCTTGTATTTTGAAATAATATATGTTTGGTTACTAATATTTGTTTTTTTCTTTCTTTTTTGCAGAGTGGAAGAAGCTGAACGTGTGAGTCTACTATTTACAGCATTCAATAAATATTTCGGAGGTTTACCAAAAACCTAATATCAATTGATACCATCTGCTATTTGCAAACTTCTAGTCGATTATTTATGAAGACTGAAACGTGTATTGAATTATTGCTAGTCAACTTTAGAGTTAGTGGACTGTCGATATCGTCACACTGTTTTTGAATATGGATGTATGTTTATTTTCCATTGTTTTGTATTTTTATTTTGTTTTAATACAATAATATTTTATTTTATTTCAAACATTGTATTGATTATCAAATTATTTAGATTTGTAAAATAAATATTTTGTTAAATTAAATTTTGGTTGGCGTTTTGGTAATGACTCTATTAGCTTAAAGAAGAAATTTTACTCTTTTTCATGCGAGAAAATCGTGACGACGACTGGAGGAACTAGCCTACCTGGTCGACATTTTTCAACACCTCAACACAGTCAATACAAGTTCCTTCAGACAGTATTTTAATGTCTTCAGACAAACTTTCTGCCTTTGGAGAGAACATCGGCTGAATAATTTGAAACAGGAGAACACTGATATGTTTCCACTGTTTTCTGGCGATGATAACTCGAATCCTCCTATTTTACAAGGCGTTAAAATCACTTGATGAACTTGAAACTGGCTCTCGACAAATGCTTTCCGGACCTAGACATCAAAAAAATATGACTGGATTCCACCATGGTGCACGTAGAAGACCTAACACTTTAAACGGAATTTATTGATTTGAGAAACGACGTCCCACTGAACAGCTTTTGAATTGATATGCAGCAGTATATCCTCTGCCGTCGAGGAAAGCAATCAACATTCTTCTCCAATTCTCAACTTTGTTGATGTATGAACATGGATTTTCAACATTTATGATCATGAAAACAACAAAAAACTGCAAATGATGTTGAAAAGCACTTTAGAGGACGACATGAGGATTTGTCTTTCTCAACTGTCTTTTAGAATCTCGGACCTTTGCAAAAAACATGAAGTACACATTTGCTATTAACGACAAATATAACCATTACCTACCTACGAGTAAACATTTTTGTCTCCTTTATAGAAAAATAGTTCTTATTTCGCACTTATTATACTATAAAATCTTTTCTTTCAATGGTGGGGTGCCAAAGGGCGATGGTGTCACGAAAAGGGGTTTTTGACTCAAAAAAGGTTGCGAACCACCGAAATAAATGAAAGGACTATCGGGTAAATATTGAGCCTTTCCATTAACCTTTTGAGTACTATGAACATACGAGGTCGTTTGCCACAAAATTTTCATAACGGACTACGCACATTCGGGTACGTTTTGTATTTTTTGTTCAAAGTACTAACACTAGTAACGCTACCTGTTATTTTTTTAAAGAAGCTATATTTAGTGCTAGTAGCGCTATCTGCTATTTTATTAAAAAAACTGAATGTTTACACGAAAACTAATGCAACAGGCAATTGTTTGCAAAATCCATGACTTCCATGCATGCAGTTTAGTTTGGTGTGCATCTCTTTACAGTTAACTTTGTTTGTGAGTTTATGTTTTGATTCCGTTTATACATCTAATGGCTAATAAAATTATGTCTTCTTGTAATTAATGATAATGAAATCAAACTGTTCTTTAAAAATGCTGAATCGAACATAGAAGAGAATTAATACTAATTATTTACCTTAAGTCCGACATTGAAGAGGAACTGGAATGTTATCTTCTTTTTCAGGGGTATTTTTGAATGTGTAAAAATTTTGTGTATAAAACATTTAATTATATATGTATATATGTACAGTAGAGTCCCGGTAATTTGAGTCTCGATAATCCAAGGTTTCGTGTAATTCGAGCCACAAATAGCATTGAATGTGACCATGCATTGTGACACATTCTTGCTGCTTGAAGGGTACCGATCTTTAAATTTTTGTTTTCCAATGAATCTGCCAAGAGCGTTTGTACAATAAGTCGCCGGTATAAATGCTTAACATTTTTTATAATGCCCTGATCCATTGGCTGTACAACTAAAGTCTTGTTCGGGGGGTGGGGGGGCAAAAATAACTGTAACATTGTTCATATATGTGGGATAGAGTTATGCGCAGTACAAGTGTCAATAAACAATATGATTGTTCTGTTTACAAAAGGTTTTGTCGAGAATTAACAACAAACAGAGATTGGGCAGAGCATCAATGACAAACTACAGTATCAGTACCTAGACCAAACCGAAACTTCGAATTAAAGACGTTCGAATTATCCAAGTTCTACTGTATATACAAAAATAACATTAAACTCGAAACAAACTTTTCCCGGCACTGCCATATCCCCCTGGCGTGACATCGCTGCTCGTAAACGTTGCAGTGTAGTTAAACAAAAAACTATTTATGATTTCATTAATAAATAAGTTTCTATTTTTTACTGTGTACTTTTTTACCTCAGTGTTCAATACAAAATAAAACTTTAATTTTTTCGGAGATACGAGGACTATAAATAGAAGTTTTATCTTAACCTCTGCATATTCCTGGTATTTCGAGTTTTTCACAATCCGAGGTACTCTCGGTCCCAATCAACTCGAAATATCGGGAATAATAGATATAACATAGAAAGAAGTAAAATGAGAAAATTAGAAAAAACTCAGGCTGTAGGCCTAGTTTAGAATTCTAAAACCTGGTACTTAAAAAGTTAAATGGAATTTTTTTTAAACGTTCAGCTCCAAGTTCAATGACCCATAGCCGCATAGTGAATTTTATTCAAATCTTTCTATGTTTCTCTTAGCCTACATATGTGATCAAATTTGCACCAATAAGCACTAAAAATACCGTCTTCCACCAGTTTGTAATGAACGTACAAATTACAAATCAGGTTTTGAGATGTAATTTACATAAATATTAGATAAAAATATTTTACTCCTTAAACGGAAATAATCTAAATGTATTTGTTTTTATTTCTTTTATCTAACTGAAGCATAATATGGGGAAAGTTTCTGATCTTTAGCTTCACAGCAAGTGAACAAATGATTATTTATTTTTAAGGGTAGTTTTCCCATTTCACTCCTTAGACACAAGTACTCAAAAATCGAAATGCAAATAAGTTTTCTTGTAAATCACTTAAAAATAATATGTATTGAATTTCAGCTCTCTAGCTTGTACTAAGTTAGTGGAATTTACATTTATTGTATAAGGGTAGCTGCCCCATTATTCCCCTTAGATTGTAGTTACCGAAATTTAATGGGTTCACTTTTTACACCTAACATTTATGGAATAATATCAATTTTCAGCTCTTGCTTCAATGGAAGTAAAATTAATTTTGTTTTAGGGGTTGGTATTCCAATTTTCATCCCTTAAAAGCAAATAATCAAACTGAGAGTTCTCTAATTTTAAGTATTGCCTACGAAACAATGTTGCAAAATTATACCTCTTTATTCTCATGTAAATTAAAAGTGTATTGTTTTAGGGTAGTTACCCCATTTATACCCGTTAAATCTAAGTAAATGAATAATTTTGACGGCTAAACATTCTCGGCACTAATAAGAGCAAACTGTGAAATTTACATTGAAATTGAGTAGTTTTTGAACCTACAGGGGACATGCATACAAACATTGCCTTTTATAAAAGACTAGGGAAAACCCCTGTGTTCTCCGCACTCCAACCTCGTTGTAACCTTCTATACGCATAATCATGTTATGTTTTCTTTATAATAAAGGTGTCGGATTAATAATAAACCTCAAAGATAAGATGGCAAATAATGTTAAATGTTCGAATCAAATTGTTTCGTATATATTTTGTAACGGCAGTTGTAATAAAGGTTAAAAGAACCAGCAAGGCTCGGGTCTACACTTTAATAAAAACCTAACCTAAAAGTTAGAAATACAAATAATTGCTTCAAAATTGGAAATCAGTTGTTAATGGAAATATTGGAGCAAACAGTTGTTTTATTCAATTGGTTGCTATGGTAATGAATGTAAATACATGTGTAGGTTCATCAGTCTAGGCCTAACCTAAGATTTTTTCCGACTAAATTTACAATAGTGAAAAAAAAATTTTTTATTAAAATAAATAATTGTAGCCTATGTTACTCAGGGATAGTGTAGCTTTTTATTAGTAAAACTATTTTTTCAATAGGTTCAGTAGTTCCAAAGATTAGGTACCCCCTACATACAAACAAACAAAGTTTACCTCTTTATTATATTAGGCTATTATAGATAATATTATTAGCACGAAATAAAATGCCTTTTTTAAATACTTGTCCTGAACAAAATACAGTAATAGCTCAAAACTAACAAAAAATGCGAGAGGAAACTTTCAATTCTATTTCTCAACTTCACAAATTTCCCCCTCTATAGCTCCCACGGTGCACTGGAGGCCTTTCGCGTGGTCAGTATTGAAATCAACGCCCCCAAAAACCCCCGAGAGGAAATTTTTAAGTCTATCGCAACTACACAAATTTCGTCCCCAAAGACCAACTCGGTGCACTGGGAGCATTTCGTATGGTCAGAAATGAGATCAGCGCCCCCAAAAACCTTCGAGTACCGATTTTCACTACTTTTCATCCATTTTTAGAGGTATCAAAATAATTATGCACTTGCGATGCATTTCCGCTTTCTCCCGAAACTGATCATCGTATGCAAACTTTGTTCCTGGTATTTTTCTGTAGACGATGCAGAAAACTGCATCCAAATCTCTATATAAGGTAGGGGGCCCAAATATCGCCCATGTTCCTAATACCGCCCAGCAAAGTTTCTTACTGATTAATGCTGTAATCTAGGCGGTGAACGTTGGAACTATTACTTGACCATAACGCCATTGTAGTGTGAAACTCTGAAGCTTGTAGTACGTGTTGTTAATTTTCTGTGATTTTTTGAAAATATTTGAGTACGATAAGTTATCAAACCGCTTCTACCATTATTAATGTAAGTATTAGTGTTTTTAGTATTTCATTATAACACTATATGTAGGTAATAGTACTGGTAATAACCTTTTATTTAAGTTGTGCTGTGTAAGATTTTATCCTGTCGGTCGTAGAGTAATGGCCGCCATGTTGATTCATTAGAGTGTTCCTATTATCGCCCGCCGTGGTGTTCCCATTATCGCCTACTAGGCGATATTAAGAACACATATTTATGGTGGGTGTTTATGCTTTTCAGATGGCACAGCGAAAAACCTGGGATAAACTTAAAATGAAGAATGCTGTTATGGCAGTTAAAAATAAAGAAATGGGCTTACTCAAAGCTTCAAACATTTTCCAAGTACCAAGGTCAACTTTAAAAGATTATGTTAAACACCCTGATGAAAAAGTTGAAAAATTATTAAACGTTCCTCTTGGAAGAAAACCCGTATTACCTACAGATATAGAAAATGAGCTTGTAGAATATAGTTTACTAATGGAAAAATCGTTTTATGGACTTACTACGAAAGACTTAAAGCGCATGGCATTTCAACTTGCAATAAGAAATAATATAAAACATCCTTTTTCACATGAGAAAAAAAGTGCAGGCAGAAAGTGGATTCGACTTTTCATGAAGCGGCATCCTGCATTGTCTTTGAGGAAACCTCAGCCTCTTTCCTTGGCACGAATTAAAGGATTTTCACCAGAAAATGTAAACAAGTTTTATGAAATTCTTAAGCCAGAATTAGAGCGCGTTAATTTCTCACCTACTCGTGTATTTAACGTAGATGAAACTGGTGTTACAAGCGTTCAGCACAAAAGTATGAGAGTCGTTTCTTTAAAGGGTAGAAGAGAGGTTCACAAACTCTCCTCAGCCGAAAGAGGCAGACTTATAACCATCGTTGCCTGCATGTCAGCTTCAGGAAACTTTGTCCCTCCGATGCTTGTTTTTCCGAGGAAAAGAATGAAACCAGAACTAATGGACGGAGCTCCTCCCGGAAGTATTGCCACTTGTCACATATCAGGATGGATACAAACTGACTTGTTCACCCACTGGTTTTCACATTTTATTTCTTATGTAAAACCAACTATGAAGGATCCTGTTGTCTTGATATTAGATGGTCATACGACACACACTCGCAACCTTGATGTGATTGATCTTGCTCGAAAAAATGGTGTCTCTTTGGTGTGCCTTCCACCTCATTCCTCGGACCGTATGCAACCTCTCGACAAAACTTTTATGAAAAGTTTTAAAACCTACTATGCACAGGAAATTGAAAGTTGGCTCACAAATCATCCGTTTCGGGCAATTACTGTGTATCAAATTGGTGAGCTAGTAGGAAAGGCCTACGAAAAATGTGCCACACCATCAATTGCAGCAAAAGGATTTTCAGCGACTGGGATTTTGCCATACAATCCTACAATATTTACTGATGAAGACTTTTTGCATCACCAGCAGACTGTTAGAACAGAGGAAGATCCTAGACCAGAACAACCGATGAAAACCCCTCAGCAACAATTGCAGCAGCCAACAGGAGTTTCTCCAAAAGACATTCAACCTGTACCAGTGCTTTCTTTACCCTCTACATCAAATTCCAGAGCTGGATCGGCTGCTCTAGTCAGTGGCTCGCCATTTAAAAATGCCCTTGTAGAATCTGCGGAGAGAAAAAAGAAAAGTAAAAGACAGCTCCCTTTTACTAAACCACAAGCCTCTAAAAAAGATGAAAGTAGGCCTAAAAAGAAATGAAACGTGAAAAACAGAAAGCCTTCGCCTGCTTCGTCTACTTCAGCTGATGATGAAGAACCACCCTATGTATCTACTGACGATAATGATAGTAGCTGTGATGACAGTAATGACGCACAATGTGGTATTTGCGATGAGCTTTACTCAAGTGATACTCACGGAGAAACATGGCTAAGGTGTAAAAAATGTTTCCTTTGGTTTCATGAGAACTGTGACAAGAGAAAATCCAAGACAAACAAATTTTATGTTTGTCAAGATTGTAGCTAAATACTGTATTACTGTCTTTATAACATTTTTATTTTCTGTAGAACATACATTATTTTATACAATTAAATAGTTTTTGTTTGTAAATTAATTGTCTGTTATGATTTTCCAGTGTTTGTCATATGGGCGATATTAGGAACACATAATGGGCGATATTAGGAACAACTTTTAAAAAACTCAAAAATTCACAGTTATAAATAATCTATGAAATACTTATGTTGTACGAAAGCTAGACTTATTGCATTGTGTTTATAGCTTACTAACTAATATCTAAACAACTTTAAACTATTTTTAGACTTTTAGCATGCAAAGATGACCTTTATTATTGAAATTGCCTTGAGTGTGCGATATTTGGGCCCCCTACCTTAATACAAATAAATTGCACTAACTTCCTACAAACTATACATCTAAATTTGTATATCATTTTTAAAGGACATAATTAATAACCATTTGCAATAATTCGATTACTTAAGTGAAAGTAATGAAATGGAACAAAAATTTAATCAACCAATAGCGAACACTTGCCGGGTCTACTAGTCTATACATATAAATAAAATTTAAGTGTCTGTGATTTCAAAATATAAGCGCTTTTCTAATTTCATATGTACCAAAACCTAAACACACATTTATAAATTTTTTGTCCGGACTAATCTCCGGAATGGCTGAACCGATTTTGACAAAACTTTCATTAACATGTAGAGGGCTTTTCAGAGAATATTTTAGGCTACTTTTTATTCCGAAAATATTTAAAATACCTATTAAAAATTTGAAAAATTGTAAAATTAGGGATTTTAGGGACAAATGTTGGTGATATTGGGTGCCTATTACGATCTATGTCTTACATTATGCACAGGTTACAGCTATCCCCACCAATCATAATTTCCGTTAAAATTTTTTTAATAAAATTAAGGATTTTGTGGACAAATATTGGGGGTAGTGCTTGTATATTTCCACCTTTGTCTTACTACCCCCCACCACCCAACTTATAATCAACTTCTTTCCTTATCAATCAACATTTCCGTAAAAATAACACAACATATAATAATATGTTTGCATTGGCTTCACCATATGTCACCGCAGGGGCAGAGCCACTAGTGATAAGTAATATGATCTAGTCCGGTAGGCGGTAAGTGCTGCTCTAATTCCAAATCGTAAACTGTTATTTAGTTTAATCTTTAATATAATACCAGTAAGGCCGTTGCACCATCTTGATGCTAAATAAAGTTCTGGGATGCAGTTTCTTACAATTATTGAGGAAAGAACCACATTTCTTTCGCATCAAGATAAGAAACACCAGTTACGGCAGTAGTTACAGTAGTTGCTTCAGTACAAAGAAAGGCCTATAAACTTTCCACCGGGATATGGCACAAAAACACAAGGTAAATTATTTGTTTTATAGTGGGTAAAGTGTCGCTGCAGCCAACCAGAAGTTATGTAACCATGTCATCACAGGAATATTTTATAATATATAGTATATTATAATATCTTATCTATAACAGAAATAATATTTATATTATATAAATTTATATTCAGGGTGATTCAGAACTATACGGCTATGTTTCGGTAGCTAAAAATAAGAAAAATGTTCATATAAACATAGGCCTGAATTTAGTTTTCCACATATTTATCCAGTTTTCTTTTACAAAATAACTCATATCTTAAGAAATGTTTGACCGAGTTCAAACTTGGCGTGAAGTTTAACCAAACAATGATCTATCTTGTGACGCGCTCTCAGTGACGTCACCATGCTACGGAATACTGCAATATGTAGGTCACGTGGTTCGGGACACGTGACCTTGGAGCAGGGCAGGAAGCCAGCACAGCTAAAGGTATGATTGAAGCAGACACAAGCTCTCCTTATTAAATAGTTTGGGACGCCTTTATAAAATACGAGTATTAATTAAGGGCGCATAATAATTAATTATGTCCGGCTAGTCGTGGGAATAAATGGCGACCGGTAGGGATGTGGTTAAAACTTAGTTAGGCCGGGTAAAGAAGTGAAGTGTTGTGTTAAACCGTATCATGGCCGGAATGCCTAACGGTACGGGTAATTAAAGTAAATGCGAGTTTAAATCAAATTAATGTATAATTAGAACTAGTCCAAATTATCTGGTATAGATAAAATCATATAGGATGGCGCGTAAGGCGGGTAGTGCGAGTGAGACAGAATACCTATCCCACCACACTTCCCCTCCTAAGTTTAGGCGGGGCATTGTACAGTCAACCCTAGTTATGTTGGCTTACAGTATTTACTTTATGATATCGAGACATTTTAAATAAAACGTGTACTAAACACGCTTAAAATACGATTTAAATTAAAGGCTATTTTATAACTTATAAAGTAGTTTATTATAAATTTACTATAGATATAAGTAAATAGAAAAATAGTATATATTTACATTACATTAAATAATTTACTGTCTAACTCTTCAAGTAGTTTCTTATGAATTTAGTATAGATATATATATAAAAAAAACAATATATTTACATTAGATTAAATTATTAACTGTCCCACTCTTTAATTCAGTTAATTATTATGAATTAACTATAGATATAA
Source organism: Philaenus spumarius (assembly GCA_018207615.1). Lineage (NCBI taxonomy): Eukaryota > Metazoa > Arthropoda > Insecta > Hemiptera > Aphrophoridae > Philaenus > Philaenus spumarius. The sequence continues at coordinate 464,966 of JAGFPH010000486.1, forward strand.
GAAAAAGAAAAAACAATATGTTTACATTAGTCTATTACCAGATAATATTGGTTGCGCTTATTTGCTAGCAATTTGTGGACAAACCAAACATCTGACTGAAAAATGTTTGAAATAAAATATGTAGATCAACTAACTTTCTACAACTTTGCCGCTGGAAGTTTCATTCTACCCTAAAAATAAAAAAAGTTTACGCTTTACTACTTTTTCATGTACCGATTTAAAAAATCGATGTATTTGTTATTGTATAAATTCCGAACATTTACTAAACTGGAAGATATACTGTTCGTTGCAACATATCACGCAGATTACAAATATATAAAATTTGTCCTATTTAAATAATCCTAGTACTGTGCAGAAGCATGTAATTGAAAGCGCGTCCAATACTAAAAATTGCTCGGCGGCCCTCTAATCGATGGATTTGACACAGACTGTATTTTCCTTACAAAACGACAAAGACTGGTGTTGGAGGGAGAAGGGCATTACTGCCTCTGCGCAAACCACACGCCATCCTAAATGGTACTACCTATAGCATCAAAACTGGTTCCTAAGCATATGGTCAAGTGAATAGTGTGTTGGTGAACAAATGATTATTGGTAATCGTGGTAAGTTATTCATGGTGTGGGCAAAATGGCGTACCCTGTAAGTTTGGCGATTTCAACCATCCATCAGGGCCCACGAGCCTCAGTCTCAAGAAAACTAAGTGATTATATCCAATCATGCGTTTCAAAATGGCTGTTTGAAAATGTCAAACCTAAATTACTCAAAAACAGTACATTTTAACTTAAAATGTCAATTCACATTTTTTGTAGCCCTTTTGACTCCCTATTGGATGGTGTAACTCCCACAACAATCGGATAAAGAATAATAGTTAAGTTATGTATAATAATTGGTTTATTCAACCCAGCATCCTATACCAACACAGTAAACACAACAATATCAACTCCTATAAAAGCGAGTGTACGTACATAATAGTACGTACGTGAGTAACATATGATATAACAGCTGATTTCATCCATCATCTGTAATACTTAACCCTGCGGTTCTCGCGCGGTCTACAGAAATGCCAATACTTGTGCGGGCTACAGGTGTAGCCCACTACGTTTTTTTTTAGAACCATAAACTCAATGTTTTTTTCATTATTTTTTTGTTACGTTCATTGTTATATTAGTTACTTTGGAATATATATATTTTTTTATATCATTGTCTAATTATTTTTTATAACTTTACTTAAAAAGTTATTGGAAAATAGTCTGCTTGTAGAAGTTTTTAAACTTTCTCCATAACTTCGTGACTGAAAACAAATTTCTTTTTCAGAGCATGAATAATTTAAATTATTTTTATAATAAAATGTTTACAATAAATTACATATTTATACCTTATAATTAAGAAAAATGGATACATTGCACAATTTGCGTAAAAATGTAACTAAAAATTATTAGTGTTTGTAAGAATAGAAATTATATTTACAAAATGTTGTGTATCGCTTCTTTACTGGCGGTTGAGGCAAGCACGGCATACAATATAGAATGTTCTTGGCACACCTTGTGGCCACACAACATTTCAGAATGGATCAGTCACTTGCTCGGCCTCACAGGTAGCAGAGACCCAATTTGTCATCTCTTGAAACAGGTTGAGGCTGAGGTTCTGGAACAGGCAAGGCTGTCGAGGAATTTTTTTCTCGATGTGATTCGATCTGGACCATTGTTGAATGTATAAAATTGCTCATGAAGAGACTGAAAAAATCTAAGGGCGTCGAACACCTTTCGGTATTCGGAAATTCTGCGTATGGCATTCATCATCACTGGAACTAGCTTCGTCGTCCCCTGAATAGTCTTCCCCACCGCCACTGGAGAAGTTTATGAAATGGACATCTTCTTCAATATCCGACTCATCTTCATCTTCTTCATCATCTCCGAACGACTCTTCTTCATCCGAAGGAAACTCTTCAATATCAGACATGTCTGAGGCATTTAAGCATACTGATCTTGAAGCTGAAGTATTGGGGCCAGGATGGAGTGGTGTTGATAAAGTATATGGTAAGGTTAGATTAGACATATCTTTATCAGATGGGCTTCACACTATGTCTAGGTTTATGTCTTCTTGTAAGAAGAGGTTTCGTAGGTCTGCACTATTATTACCAAAGTTATACTTATCCATTTTATCAAATTTAGCTTTAGAAAAATTTTAGAAAATTTATTCTAGCTTCGGCTATTTGAATTTAGAAAAATAAAATGTTATAAAATAAGCCTACCTAAGTATTGTATAAATCACAAAATTGTTTTATAAAGGCCCGCGCACACCGAACGCGGGAAGCGGGAGCGATGCGAATTTAGTTCTAGGAAGTTCCCGCGCGGGACTGTAAAACAACGGCGGGATATGAGAGGGCGCACACCAAACGCGAATCGTTCCTGCGGGATCGTGTTGCGGGATCATTACGCAGCGTCGCCCCGCTTGGTTCGCTGCATGCAGCGTTTTCCCGCGCGAATAGAGCGGGAACCTTACAGTCACTAGTCACACAACAGGTGTCTACTCCTACTCGGTAGGCAGTGCTTTGTGCTTTGATTGTGTAGACGTGTGTTTAGCGTGCTTATAACTATGAGTAATTTAACAGAAATGTTGTTAGAGTGTGTATACACGTATCCAGTCCTTTATGACTTAAATGTGTACCCACGTCTTCTTACGAATTTCATCCTCAGCCAAGGCAAACAGCAACAAAGCCTCTTCTTCATCAGATGACATGGCGAGCGACGAACAATGAGAAGGTAAGTTCAACTGACCACAACACTGTCACCTTACCAACTGAGTTCGCAGCGAAACATCCCGCGTTGTGTGTGCGCCACCTAAGATCCCGCACAAACAGTTCCTGCAACAAAATTTCTAGGAACTAGAAATTTCGCGTCGCTCCCGCTTCCCGCGTTTGGTGTGCGCGGGCCTTAAAATGTGCACGAAATTGTTTATATCACTGTTTATTATACCAGCAATTATAAAAATGCTTTATAATCCTGAAGTAAATAACATTTGTTTATAATATAGCTTTTTTTTCAAACAAAATAGGTCTAGGCCTATATTTAAGTTAATTACATTGCAACTACTTGTCATTGTAATATAATTAAATAAATTACTTCACTTCACTAATTCAAAATAACTCGCACAAATTAACAAACAAGTTCACTTCACGTTCAATAAGTAAGGCACAATACAATGGCGTCATTGCAAATCGTGTGATGACTGATGAGAACTAAAACGTGAGGGAAAACGTCCTTTTCAAAGCGGAAGTATCCACAAATAATTTCTACCGTGAGGTGTCAAACTTTTTTACGTAGAAAATGGTGTACAATAGACAACTAAGGCCGGTCGTCCACTGGAACCGTATTCGCCCGAGTAGGTAGTCGCCAGACTACGGCCGATTAGGTCGTCCAATGTAAACCTCGTCCACTACACCCGAATTACATCCGACACATAGCTCAGTGTCGCTTGTCAAATGAACTGGTTGTTTTACAAAATGGATAGCGATTTATACTTTTTAGAAAATACATACATTACTAAACGAAGAATGCAGCGATAAAGCGAAGGGAGTATTGGGTTAGTTCAATACTAATGAAAAGAAAAAGTCTTGGAGAATTTAATCACCTACATGAAGAATTAATGAGAAGTAAAGAAAAGTTTTTGACAACTACAGGATGGACATGGATTCATCCTTCAATTAAGAAATTATCAAATTTCAGAGAAACCATACCACCTGAGGGACGTTTGACTTTAACATTAAGGTAAGTTATTGATATTTTTAGTTACAAACATTTTTATTGAACAAGAATGAAAAAGAATTACAAAATATGTTATTATAGAATACAATTATACATTTATAAAAAGAGTCTGAAAAAATGTGTATTTTCTATTTTCGTTATATCTTAAATCAGAAATATAAGACTAAGCACTTCACTTTGATCGAGAAACTGTCTGTTTGTTGGTTGGTTTAAATTGCTGAAGTTTGCAGTGAATGACAGTGGTGTTTATCTTGATGGTTCTTCCATTACCAACTGACTATTCTCAGTTTGGGAATAGTAAGAATAATCACTGTTTGAAGATTGTGGAGAAACACTTGATGTACTGGTATGTGGCTTTGAAACAGTTTGTTCTTCGTCAATGAGTACTTGTTGCAGAGTTTATGTCTAACTATAAGTTTTCGGTGGGAAGGGACGTTCTTAAGGAAAGGTAGAAGACTCATTAAAAACTGATGATCACTGTCTTTCTTCTCAGCAGCATTTTTAGCAAACAATTTAAATTTTGTCTTCTCTATTGCAAGAAATTGTTCATCTACATCTGATGGATTTTTTGCATTTTTATTGTTATTAGGAGTAGTCGGAGGATCCATGTTTCTACACTCGGTAGATGGCTGAGAACTATGCATTTACGCTTGCAAACCATAATCGATATTTTGCAAAGGAGTAGACTCATTGTCAGTACAAGAAGAATTTGCTGCATCTGAAACACATTTTTGTCTTCGTGAGCTTCATCAATACTTGGTGCGGCGATTTTGGACGGTGAAATGTTCCCTTTGAGTTTTCGGTGCGCAATTGTGTCCTTCAAAAATAGCATGATATGAAAGTGTGGCCATGACGAAGTAATCTCAAGAGGCGTTTCGTTTCCACTCTTTCGTTGTGCACATTTGTTGTATTCTTTTCGAAAAACGTCCCTTAGTCCTTGCCATTTCTTTTTAACTCAATCCACTGAAACAAAAACTAAGTAACTAATAAATAACATCAATTCATACAAATAACTGTAATGAATGAAGTAATGAGTTATTTAATTTATCAATTATTTTTCCAGGTACTTGGTCTCTGGTTCTTCATTTAAGACACTAGGATATTCATTCAGAATCTCTGGCGTATCAGTTGGCAGAATAGTTAAGGAAGTATGCGAAGCAATTTTGGATAAATTGCAAGTTTTACACATGCCTTTCCCCAAAGAAGATGAAGTGAAGAATATAGTACAAGAGTTCTGGGATACATGGAAATTCCCGAATTGTGTGGGCTCCATAGATGGAAAACATCTGAGAATAAAAAATCCACGTCATTCTGGTAGTATGTACAGAAATAATAAGCAGTTTTTTTTCAATCGCCTTGCAAGCTGTAGCTGGTTTGGACTATAGATTTATAGCTATTGAAATTGGGGCGTACAGCAAAGAGAGCGACGGTGTTTTTTTAATTCCTGCCTTTCCAAGAAACTTCAAAATGGAGCGCTTGGTGTTGGGCGTCTATCCACTCTTTCAGGAACAAATATTATGGTACCTTACGTTCTTCTAGGCGACGAGGGCTATATCCGCTGAAAACTTACTTGTTAAGGCTTTTCCCAGTGTCATCAAAAATTGGGCCTTCACAAAATATTTTTAATAAGTGCCTTTCTGCAGCCCGGCAGGTGGTAGAATGTGCATTTGGCATAATGATAAGCAAATGGAGATTCTGTTAACATGTATTGAAATTGAAGAATCTGATGATATTGATCAAATTGTCAGATGCATATGCTTGTTGCACAACATAAAAATTGAAAAAGATGGGAAAGAGCCCGTAGCCACATTTAATTGTCACCAGGTACACTCAACGAACAGATATTCTTCTCTTGGGGTCAACACAGCTTAATCTATTCGAAATACATTTAAGACATTCTTTTGCATGGAAGAAGAGAAAAAATCTCAGTAACTTTAAGATTTTCAACTACTTTATGGTATGTTATTTATACTTTTATACAAATTATATATTTGGTTTGTTTTTATTTTTGTCTTATAAACGAATTGCAATTGACATACGTTTAATAATGTAATCATCTATAACAATAATCAAATTAAAAATGTATTATGTTTTAATTTAGTGTGACATATTAATTTATTACATACAGAGTGTCTCATAACATAATTTATTACTTATGTTATACAGAGTGTCTCATAAGTAAAGTGACAAACTCCGGTAAATGGTTCATAATGGTCCGTAAAACAAACGGCTTTTTTGCTGCATCTTAACACACGTTTCAATGGATCTCGGTTATTTTTTGTCTGATTCTCATTTTTTGGTGGTGACAGATTGAAAATAAAATTTTCTTAAAAAAAATTTTCTTTGTAATTTTTGCATTTTTAGCGTTTTCCTGCCAATTTCCATTTAAAAATTTTAATGGACTCCATTTTGAAATTTTGAATTAGACCAAGTTGAATTTTTTTCTAAAATAGGTCTCTTCTACCTTAACACTTTCAGTGCCATGCGCATCAAATTGATACACAGTTGTTTTTTAATTTAAGTCTGTGTATCAATATGATACCATAGATCATGAATAATAAATAGATCTTGCATCCATACGGGGGCTGTGTGCCGGAAAAAAGGTTGTCGCAAAAATAGTACATGATCGCGCCGCGAGGTAGCGCTAGGGAGAAATCATTAGTAGCATTGGTGTTTCATACAGCTTCCGTCGTTTCCCCAAAAGATAACGCCACTATCGTCGAATTTCCAGTGGAACAGATATATTGCATTGGATCGGAGTTCTATTAGGTTATCCAAATACAATGATGATACACAGTTGAACTTACCAGTGGACCATGTGTATAGAATTGCCTCGCATGTAGGCCCATGTTCTAAGCTCTGTGTATAATTTTGATGCTCAGTTATCATACGATTGAATGCAATGTCTGTTAGATCTGGTCCCTCGGTAAAGAGATCGGGCATAGGGTTCTAAAAAAACTCTACCGAGTTTCGTAAAGATCGGTTTGGAAAAATTCGAAGATAACATTTTTTTGGCGAATATCTGGTAAACGAAGTTTTTGAACAAAAAATATTCTTTATTTTCTCTTTAGTTTGACCCATAGAACCATTTCCCGGAGTTTGTCACTTTGCTTATAAGACACCCTGTATAACTTCTAACTAAATTATTTTGAAATCCAGAACTGTTCCTAGTTAATCATATTTTCTTCTTTTTTTTCGGCGGGGAGGTTTTGATCTATGTACTTTAGCACATATAGCTCTGTTTGTACCCTAATCATATTTTTACAGATAGGATTATTAAAATGGTTTGATTAGCCCAGATTTTGAATCTTTTGCTTACCTTCAAAACCCATTTCTTCTGCGACTCTGGGCCAAAGTTTTCTTTGCTCGTCGCGATGATGATACCTCTTATCTCGCATATCCCACAAAGGCGTATTCTCATTTACGAGATTTATAAGTTTCTCACTATCCATAATATACCAGAATCAAAAAACAGGTCTTACTAATAGACCGATTATATCCGACTAATCCCATTTCAACGTTATTTGTCCGTCACTCAGCCGTGTTCGGTTGCATTCGATCTAGCAGGTCGTGTGCAATGAAAGCGTGGGAATGTCTTTACTTGTCTCTTAGGATTGGTCGGACATATTCGGCCGTAGTCTGGTGACCCCCTACTTGGGCGAATACGGTTTCAGTGGACGACCGGCCTATTTCACCAATACTAGTCATAGATAAACATTAAAACCCAATGCCTGTTTTATACTGTCAAATCATAGATGGATATAAAAATCCATATTTGTCGCAACCAAATAACTAGATCTGATTCAAAAATATTTTACTGGAAAGATCATGTTTCGATCCATGCAATGGCATAACTAACTTGTTTTTCAGACAATATTTAGTCTGTGATAAAATAAGAGGAAAACTACGTTTATTTTTTTGCTGTCACGAGACAGACTAACGCTTTTGTCATGTTTTGAACTTTTGTGTATTTTTTGCGAAGTAGTTTTATAAGACATAGTGTATCAAACAATATACGAAATTAATCGTCAGAATTTCCTGAGTACAATGATATATGACATATTTACTATTATTTTTGATGCACCAATTTTGATTAAAACGCATCGACCAGAATTCTCGTCGCCTGACACTCAGATGCCGGTATGTAGCCAAACGCAATCGACGCTTATAGGGTTAAGGGCATAGAAAAAATTCAATGTCAATGATTGCATTCTGCCGCACTGGTTAGATCCACCGGTAGATAGATGACGCCAGATTGGTAGATTCTACCAATAACTGTCAGGCCGAATGCACTGGTAGATTGTAGCGGTAACTGAACTGTCAAATTCGTAAGTAGGTACATATTATCCATTACACTATCAAATAAACATAAAATTTCTTTTATCAGAGATTTTCCATCAAAAAAGTTTGACGATTCTTCAACGAAATAATTCGTTCATCAAACTTTGAAGAATCTTTGACATGTTGTAAACTTTGACAAAGATTTTCAAAAAAGAATAAGAACAAAGTTCTAAAATAATATAGTACTCATCTTTTAGGTAACCTCCTAACCTCAAAATATACGTTTTTTCAGTTTTCATATATTCCTTGTGTTCCTTTTATACTTTACCTTTTCTTTTATATTTATAATACGATGGCAAAATTGACATGGAGTGATGATGTTATGAAAACTTTAATTAAACATTATGAAAAAGAAGAAATTTGATTATGTTTTGTAAAAGTATATTTACAAGTGTTTTAAAGATTTATTTTGAAATCTTAAAACTCGTTATAATTATGAGTCACGATCTTTCAACTGTAATACTTCAATAATAGTTAATACATAATAATAAACAGAAACATAACACCAAAATATACCTTGTTAATAACTCAGCTCATCAAAGAAATTGGACCGGTGTAATATGTTTTCTTAGACAGTATAATATGCCCCTTATGGTTTTTGCCGCCATGATTTCTACCTGTGGCGCACAGAGGATTTGTCTTTGGGGAGGGATTGAGCTCAGGTCAGAGTTCAGAGTATAAATATTTAATATATTCAATAAAATCTAAATGGAGGGAAGTTCTTCGACTTATCACAAATTCTGAAACATTATATATTTTTTTAAAGTGAATGGTGACGGGCTTGAGACAGGAAATAGTGCAATATAAAGATACTATCCGCTAGATCACCCCGCACTGACCTTGAGTTACGGTCAATAAACCGATTGTTTACTTTTCCGATCAATGTATATGCTCCAATACTCTCCTTCGCGCCATTGTTGATATGATGGCAACGGCAAATAATCCGTGGCGGACGACAACGCCGTGTGTGTTCCAGGCCTTAGGGTCATGTTATACGAGTGCAGATAGCGCTCACCGTAGGTTAATTGGGTAAATGGAACTACCGTGGGCCATGTTATACGAACCCTATCAACGCTGGCGAATCGGCGCTGTCAACACCGAACTAAGTTTACGTTACGGAGTACTAAACAAAATCTTGGGTTTTTGTTTATAATAGTTTTTTTTTTAAATTGACAGCTAGCTGATGGTAATATTTGAAAAGTATTATCTTAATTCACTTAAATAAATACGTAACTTACAACTATTGACAAAATTTGTATCATGATTCTTAATCTAGGCTTAAGGCTAGAGGGTTGATTGGAATTGATGGGATGATTGAAATGTATAACAATAATTTTAACTTAATTAAAAGAGGTGTTTAAAATAAATTTTCTGGTGATTAGGAACTTGAAGAAGTGATTGTAGATCTATTAATTTGTAATTTCGAATTTTTAAATTTTGGAGGTCTTGTCTGAATGTCTCTTGTGAATTAGGCTAATGCGTTAGTGTTAACTCACCAGAATAATTACCTTATTTGAATTTACATACTATTATGAATTGTAGCTTAGACTGATATGGTAACAACTTATTTCTCTCTTGCTTTATATACTTGTTCGGACTTAGTTTCGGCCATACAATAAGAAATGATACGGATGAATTGAGTTTTTTAATAATCAACTGCTGCCATTGCCATTGAAAGCTATGCACCGACGCACCGAGTCCCTATAATTTAAAATACGTTCTTCTTCCTCCCTCTTGCCATGTTTCTTCTTCTCCTTCCTCAGCCTTTTCCATCGTCTTTTCTCTTACAATTTTTGTTAGTATACTTAAGCCTACATAATTAATGATCTTATTGCTAATGTTTGAAATGGGATATGAGTATAATGGGCTATGTGTTTCTTTTTATTATTATGAATGATATCAGGGACTGATGACTTATGAGATGATCCCTAATATGATGTACCAACTGCTAATGAATAAAACGAATTTTGGTATCATTACATCCTGGTTCTAGTACTTATGTTTATTTCAAAGTGATTATTGTGTACTTTTTAGTGGCAAAATGTTTAACACGGAAACATTTATTTACACTATCGAATAGCAGCCACCTCTATTTAAAATAATTCAAAGGATTATAGCAATAAACAATTGAAACATTAAGTAAAACTGTCCTGTTAAAACTACGGTTATACTTACACGAGCCGAGCAGAGCGGAATTTTGCTCTCTGGTGTATTTAAATGAAAGTGGCTATATCTACACGAGCCGAGTAGTCCCGACCGGAGCCGAATTTTTTCCATGCTCTGAGAGCATACTGGAACGAGTCAACTCGGCTCAGCTTCACGCTGGTTGGGAAGATATAGCCACAGGTCCCAACCAGAAAGAACGTTCGGTCTCTTTCCACTGTTCTTCCATGATGATTTTGCAATTCACGGTAGTTGTGGCAGTAGTAGCAGGAAATCCAGACTAACTGATAATGAGGAGGAATGCGCGCGCATCCTTCCGACACATGTCGAAACGTTGCAGGTCTGTTTAGCTACTACTACGGACCGGGTCGGCTCAACTCCGCTAGGCTCGTGTAAGTATAGCCGAAGTTTGAGACACGACTTGAAAGCACTGGATGTATATCTCACCATCTAGCCTTCCTCATATACTATTCCTCATATTATGTTTCTATTATTTATAATACACCTAGAAAGCCTAACTGAATGATGTCCATTTTGGAAGTGAGGGACGCGACGTTGTCAACGCGTCAAAACAGCTGTTAACGCATTACTAATGACGCGCTTTCAACGTTCCGTAAAAACTGGAAATTTAACGCCCAGTTTTTAGCGTTAATAACGCGACGCTATCAGCGCTCGTATACCATAAACCAGACCGCCGCGCCGGGACTCAAACATCACTGTTAGAAAATCATGATTGCGAAGGGTAGAAATCATATTTAATTCAAAAAGAACGATTATTTTTTTGTGATCACATCACGAATTTAATCATAAATTTAACTTTTAATAGAATATCTACTACGTATTCAACGTTTAATTAGTTTAAAATAAAATCTACATTTCTAAAAAATCCTTCTGGGGGGGACAAGTCCCTTTCGTCCCCTCACCGTCGGTGCGCCACTGATTTCTACCGTTGTGGTAAATGGAGATTGATGTATCGCTAATTTATTGCAGTAGAAAAAATGGCGTCCGATAGGGGAAGTGACGTCATCTACCGAAGTTCGGTTTATATATAAATACTCATAAGCTGATTTTCATTTCTCTTAGCAGTGGGCACCGATGACGGCAAGAGTAGGATGCGCGTGAACCCCAAGGCGTATTAAAGAAGGTGTGTGCATGCGCAGCTTCTCCCTCTACTCCAGCCTACCCGTGACGTAGAGTGCTACAGTTGAAACTCCAGTCTAGATTCCTTCCCCATATTTACCGCCGAAACCTGTACGACCTTTAAGCTTTTTTGACGTCAAATTATGTTATAATTAGAGGCAACATAGTGTGTTATTGTAATAACATTTCTTATAATTAATAACCATTTATTATATTGCCTTTTTGTGCCGTGTTTGGCTGCGGTAACTCAAACAAAAAAGACAGCTTTGTACGAGTAAGGTTTCATCGATTCCTAAGAAATGTTGATCTACGAAATAAAAAGCTACACTATCCCTGATTAACATAGGCTATAATTCATTTTAATAAAAACATTTTGTATTTAATTATTTGTAAATTTAGTTGGAAAAAATCTTAGGTTAGACCTAGAATGATGAACCAACACATGTATTTACATTCATTACCACAGCGACCAATTGAATAAAATAACAGATAAAACGACTGTTTGCTCCAATATTTCCATTGCTGACTTCATACTTTGAAGCAATTATTTGTATTTTTAACTTTTAGGTTATGTTTTTATTAAAGTGTAGACCTGAGCCTTGCTGGTTCTTTTAACTTTTATTGTAATTGCTGTTATAAAATGTACAACAAATTTTATTTAAACATTTAACATTATTTACCATCTTAGCTTTGGGGTTATTATAAATCCCAAACAATTATTATATAGAAAACATAAAATAATTATATGTTAGAAGGTTCCAACGAGGTTGGCGTGCGGAGCACGCAGGGGTTTCCCCTATGTTTGTATATTTTGGATTTATAACTTAACAATTTTGTAGTATTTTCCTAAAACCCTTACTTTTAAAACTTTGGTTTACCAATTTTGTTTTATTTTTCTTTTGAAACGCAAAAATAGCTAGAGAAATTTGTTTAAATATTTTGTTTACATGGCAATGTTCTCCATACTTTCCTGAACAATAAAATGTATAATAGAGTACACTTTACTTGAATAGGATACACTAGGGGAGACCCCTGCGTGCTCCGCACGCCAACCCCCGGTGCGACCTTCTAAAAACATATGTTTTATTTATAATAAAAGTGTAGGATTAATAATAACCTCAAAACTATAAGATGGTAAATAATGTTAAATGTTCAAATCAAATTATTTCTTATATTTTATAACAGCAGTAATAATAAAGGTTAAAAGAACCAGTAACACACACCAGGTCTAAACTTAATCAAAAACCTAACAAAAAAGTTATAAATAATAACCTCAAAACTAAGATGGTAAATAATGTTAAATGTTCAAAACAAATTAGTTCGTAAATTTTATAATTTGAATAAATAATTCATTTCCTCCCTTATAAAAATCAATATTTACTTCCACAAAGCAGCTGTATTAGTTAGTTTCTTATTATAAACAGCCAGGGCCGGCGCAAGGACCATGCGGAACATGCGGACGCATGGAGCGCCGACGGGCCAGCAAAAAGTTCAAGACCAAGGCGCCTTCAAAATTTTACGAAAAATTTTTTTGCAACGAAAAATGTTTGCCTAAAGAAATGGCCGCCCTTTTCGGGGTTTAAAAGAAACTCCCTATTTCTGTTTAGCGCTTTTTTAGGGACAGACAACCTACACCGCTATAGGGCACCATCATTTCAGAGTCGGCGCCCTTTAGTTTCAGTGAAAAATTCGCCCCCCCCCCCCCCCCCCC
>JAGFPH010000486.1:490840-506862 GCA_018207615.1 Philaenus spumarius
ATTATCCGTGTAAGGTTTTTGCACAATTTCTCCCACTCATAAGCCTGTGTGCAATTTTTGAGCTATATCGTTCGAAAGGTAATTAAATTTACTACAATCCTGTGCAAAGGTATTTCAAGGTACAGCCCCCTGAACAAGGAACAAAATTGATAGAAAACTCCCGATAAATGATTTTTTCATTATCCGTGTATGGTTTTTGCTCAATTTCTCCCACTCATAAGCCCGTGTCCAATTTTGAGCTATATCGTTCGAAAGGTAATTAAATTTACTACAATCCTGTGCAAAGGTAATTCAGGTACAGTCCCTGGAACAAATAACAAAATTGATACGAAGCTCTAAACAAATGGTTTTGTCACTATCTGTGTAAGATTTTTGCACAATTTCTCCCACTCATAAGCCCGTGTGCAGTTTTTGAGCTATATCGTTCGAAGGGTAATTAAATTTAATACAATCCTGTGCAAAGGTAATTCAGGTACAGTCCAAGGAACAAAGAACAAAATTGATAGGAAGCTCCTGATAAATGATTTCTTCACTATCCGTGTAAAGTTTTTGCTCAATTTCTCTCACTCATAAGACCTGTGCAATTTTTGAGCTATATCGTTCGAAAGGTAATTAAATTTACTACAATCCTGTGCAAAGGTAATTCAGGTACAGTCCCCGGAACAAAGAACAAAACTGATAGAAATCTCCTGATAAATGTTTTGTGTATTATCAATGTAAGGTAATTACGCAATTTCTCCCACTCATAAACCCAAGTGCAATTTGTGAGTTATATCATTTGAAAGACAATTAAATATACTATAATCCTGTGCAAAGATATATTTGGAACAATTTCCGCAACAAGGAACAAAATGCATAGGTATCTCTCATTATATAATACGAGTTATTCCCTGATAAGAAAATTCGGTTATAGTAATGCGGCAGTGCTGCTTACGGGTTTTTTTTATATTACATATTATTTTCTTCCGATTTTTCCTACAATCTTCCGATTTTTTTGATTCTAACTTCCGATTTTATTTTTTGCACCTGGCAACACTGATTCGGCTGCACAAATTATTGTTAGTATTTTACCATCTTGGTATTATTATCTCTGGTATTTTACTACGCCAGTGTTGCCAGGTCTTCCGATTTGTCGGAAAATCTTCCGATTTTTCGACAGTTGTCGGAAAAACTGATTTTTTTAGATACCTTCCGATTTTTTCCTCATGCTTAAAAACATAATTGCTAAGCAATTTGATAGTTGCACTTTACAGAAATCAGTTGTGTTCAATTTTCACAATGACCTATCCCATCAGACAACTTAGTTTTTGTTTTAGCATTGTTTGCCATGCGATCTGCTTGCTAAGTAATTCATGAATAATGTTCTTCGGAAACCTAGACTCTCCTTATGTCAAAGTCATAAATATTGTTCCCGAGTAATAATGCAGAAGTAGAAAGTGTTAGGGGCTAAATAGTTATACATAATTGACACTATTGTTTTTTAGACTCAGTTTTAATATAGTGTATTTATTCTATACATTATTTTACATTACATATTATTTTCTTCCGACTTTTCCTACAATCTTCCGATTTTTTTGGGTCCAACTTCCGATTTTATTTTTTTTGCACCTGGCAACACTGTACTACGCTATCTTCATCTGCTCATCTGCAAGTTTTGTATCGTTGTGTTTTGTTAGAGTATTGAATTAATTGACATTGAATCTTTGTTTTGATTGTGGAACCAACACCGACTCCTTTTGTTTCTTTTTACGAATTTCAGTGAAGGTAAACACATTGACATAATTTTTTTAGGACATGCAAAAAAAACCTTCCCAAATAGTTATGCCTGATAATGTTGTTACGAGAAATTGCATTTATCCAAATAACAGATTATAGTCATGTTTGTGGGTTATATTTTACAGTTATGTACAGTAAGGGTAAAAGAATAAAAACCCACAAACATCTTACGGTTTTTTTAAGGTTATGTTATGAGTTTTTGCCAGAAGACTACGTGTCGGTTATAGTTCATGTTGTACCATTTTAGGTTGAAGCAACTCAGGAGTGATAATTTATTATTTTAGGTAAATGTTATTGTTATACCGATATCGAGCATTATTTCATTTTGGCAGTAAACTTACAAAATAATAGCTGTAATTATAATAATGTGTGTTAATTATGGCTTCAACCTTTTTATTAGCCTTGAGTCTGTATGAGAGAGAATCAGGGCGGCGTAAGTTTACTATTCGACCCTAGGCTGATATTTTTGCAGACGAATGTAGTAAATTTGCGCCATCTAGGATATTAGGCCGGCGTAACTTTACTATTCGACTCTAGCCTAATATTTTTGCAGACAACAACGTTTTACATTCTACTGTTAAATGTTAAATACAGGTAAACATACTGTGACTAAATAGGTTAGATCAGAACCTTTTAGGTATTTTTTTTATTATTATTTTTGCATTTCTGTTAGCTCTAGGTTAGCCTAGAGTCGAATAGTAAAGTTGCGCCATTAGGCCTACTGTACTTATATTGATAAGAGTACAAATTTGTTTAAATAGGACTTAGGCCTACAACTTTTTGACAGATTAGGCCACTGGCGAATAAAAGTACAGTGTACTCGTTTAGTTGTACCCTACCTAGATCCTAGTAGCCGACGACCTTTTTTTCATGAAAGTTTAAAGTAATTATTATATAATGGACTTACTGTCTTCAATATTCTGTTTTTCAACAATCTAAAACAAAGAACCAGAGGTGCAGAAAGTGTTTTAGCACACGAAATTTCCCCAGAACACACTTTTTTTCACTAGAAATTTCTCCAAAATTGATTGACATATTTATTGGCATTATGTTTTAATTATTATTATTATTATATTTAAATTATAAATTCCAATACAAATCTTAAAAAATAATAATTGCCTTATTTTTACTTAATTAACTACGGTGAAATATCGTCAGATGGTCCCAAAAGGTTTAAAACAAAAAGAAAAACAATGCAACTTGATTAGGCCTATTGCTATTTTATTATGTTTAAAAGTAGGCCTAATTCTTAAGTGGTAAAAACTAAGTTAAATGTTATGCTTAATTAGTTCCAATTTAATTACCGAATTACCTACCATATAAATATATGAAAATATTACGAAACACTATAAATATAATATTTAATAACCCTCCGTTGGTTCACTATACATTGCCTTTTAAGCTGGTCGTCCACTAGAGAGGCGCGGCGCCGTGTTGGAGAGCCTCGTCTACTCAGAGCGCAGCGCGGCGCAGTAGCTTTCTCCCCATTTTGATTACCTAATATTCAGTTATGGTTTGACAGTATTCAAAGATAAAACTTTTCTTTGCACTTTGTTATAATAATATTTTATTTTTGGGCAAAGCATGTATTCCTAAATTACTATTAGGCCTAGTTGTGTTAGCAGTCTTGTAGTAGGAACATGAAAACTGGTGTTTTCAAAATAATAATTTTGAAATTGATTTATACCGTATTTATATATTTTTAAACAGGGTAAAAATGGAGAACGGCGTGACCAGAGGTTTTTTTTTAAATTTCTTCATATTATGAAAGAACACGTTAAACTGATAAAAACAACAAAAGTATCCGCGGGAAATAAAAATTATAGAAAATACAAGAGAAATAAAAGTCAAAAATATAGGCCTAGAGGTTAACTTCAGTATTTTTTTATATTTTAACACTAAATAAAAGAAAGAAATCACTTAATACACCAATAAATATCAACAATAACTTCACTAAACAAAGTGAATGAAAGAAATCACGAAAATATATGTCGATCTTTATATAACTTTCCATAACCTTTAGTTTAAAAACAATAACAATTATCGTTAATAAATTACATTGAAAACCAATATAAAAGAAGAAACTTATCATTTCTGATGGCCTACGTTGCCACATTGAACATATGTAATAGGAAGAGATTCTAAACATAACTTATACAATACAGTGGCGGATCCAGGACCTAATCTGGGAGGGGGCAATACTTCCCAGGTATGCAAAATTACTGGTAGGTTTTGAGGGTTCCCACAAAATATAAAAAAATGTTAATGCAAAATGTTGAATTTGAATGGAAATATTCTGGTTGTCAACAGCGAATATAACTTAGCCCTACGGCCAGCCCTACGCCGTAACGTAAAACATTTCTAAAAACATCGGTCATGTACAAACACGCAAAATAAATACATTTTATAAACACATGTACTGAACAAAATAATTGCTTAATACTAACCAAACTTGGTAAACACATACATTAGGTCATTGTATGTATTATATATATTTTTTAAAGAAATTCGTTTAATGCTTCTATAAGAAAATTAGCCTTGTATATGCTTCAAAAGTCGGAAATCTCGTGAAATACAATACATTTTTTAAAGACTTGTATTGAACAAAATAATTGGTCAATGTTAACCAAACTTCGTAAACATATACTATAGGTAAGTGTATTAATTATATAAATTTTTGAAGAAATTCGTCGAATGCTGCTTTGAGAAAATTAGCCTTATATATATGCTTAAAAAGTCGGAGATCTCGCAAAATACAATACATTTTTAAAAGACTTGTATTGAACAAAATAATTGGTCAATGTTAACCAAACTCCGTAAACATATACTATAGGTAATTATATTAATTATATAAATTTTTAAAGAAATTCGTCGAATGCTGCTTTGAGAAAAATATATATATGCTTAAAAAGTCGGAAATCTCGCGAAATACAATACATTTTAAAAAGACTTGTATTGAACAAAATAATTGGTCAATGTTAACCAAACTCCGTAAACATATACTATAGGTAAGTGTATTATTTATATAAATTTTTAAAGAAATTCGTCTAATGCTGCTTTGAGATAATTAGCCTTATATATGCTTAAAAAGTCGGAAATTTCGCGAAATGCCGAAAACGAAACAAGACGCGACGTCCGCAATGCATCGTCAGAACGGTGAACCAAGCGATTCAACTTCAATACGCAAGAAACAAACTTGGAAATCGATTGCTTTTCCAATCGAATTTTCTATGCGTCAATCTCGCGTTTTCCGGTAGAAATCAGAATGTAATAAGACACGTACATTTTTGTTTCGGAGTTCGGGAGGGGCAATTGCCCCCTTTGCCCCTCCCCTGGATCCGCACCTGATACAATATATAAAAACCCTAAAGGTACTAACCTATACTATTTAGTCACAGTATGTTGCCGATAACAGTATGATTATAATATTTTGTAGTTATTATCACAATATATAATTAGAATTAAAAAAGAACCTAAAGGTACTTACCTATAGGCCCTACTATTTAGTCACAGTAGGCCCCTATGTTGCCGATAACAGTATGATTATAATATTTCATCATTATTTTCTAATTTTAGGCTATATAGGAGGCACTGATAAACTCTAATCTAGTTGCAACCAATCTGGCAACCCTGTTCCTATCACGTATTAAAATGGCTGTAGATTGTCCGTATTAAATCCCATAAACGATTTTTGGTTTGTTAATTTGTTGTGTTATATTTGTTTTAGTATGTTTATAATTGATTTCCCGCTATCAGTGAAGTGTCTAATTTCATCTAATTTCATTATATATATATATATAGGAAAAAGTGATAATTATTAGGAACATAAACACTGGTGTTTTCAAAATAAGAAATTTGAAATTGATAAATATTTTTATAAATTTCTATTAGAACTTAATTACGAAACTTTTTTACATTTATGGAAAAAATTATAAAAAATGTTTACTACTTTTTATGTAGACCTAAAGTTGAACTTTACCTTTCGTAACTGAATATTTTTTGTTTCTTGAGCTAATAACTTTGTAAATTTTAGTCTTTTCTGTTATATCCCTGCATTTACAAACTATTTTCTATAGAATGAGGATTAATGGGAAAGAACTACAAATGTGAAATATAATATTCACTCACCATTTAAACGTATAATTGTTGGGGAAAAAATAATAAACAATTTTTAATCATGCGCAACTTTACTATTCAACTCTAGGATAACCTATGGCAACAAAAATACAAAAATAATAATAAAAAAAAACCTAAAAAGTTCTAACCTAACCTATTAAGTCACAGTATGTTTAACTGTATTCAACATTTAACAGTAAAATGTAAAACAACGTCGTAGTCTGCAAAAATATTAGGCTAGAGTCGAATGGTAAAGTTACTACGATAACCCTTATCTAATATCAACAAAAACTGGAATCTTCCTTCCTTATATGTTATGGAGTAGTTGTAAATAAATAGTTATTTGGACATTCCCGATTAATCCTCATTCTATAGAAAATAGTTTGAGAATAGAAAATAGTTTTTAAATGCGGGGATATAACAGAAAAGGCCCGTAAATTTTACATCTATCATTTTTTTACTAGCTTATATAAATCTTTGAACCTTTCTCTATCAAAAAGCTGTGAAACACTTTTGGACTGGGGTTCATTTACTATTTTTGGCGAATTTTTGAAAAAATGCTTGCAAACGCCAAAAAATCCATTTTTGTTAACATTGCCGGTTCTAGGGTTAACTGTCAAAATCGGGTTTCCCATACCCAGACACATATAAATCAATATACCACACTGTATTTTCAAATGTTGACCCAAAAACATGACCCCGAAGCGCTAAGACTTTTTAACTCTCAAAATCGGTATTTTCATTCCCAAAAACATATATAAAAGACGATACCCCACTCTGTATTTTCATAATTTTGACCCAAAAACGTGACCCTGACGCGCTACAACTCAAAAGCTTTTCAACTCTCCGCAGTAAAATTACGAAGATTTTGATACCACCAGAAGTTTTCTACGATGTCTATGAGTGGTTATATCGTGTATACAGGAAAACAGACACACAGAAAATCATCGCATGATTCTAATGCGAGCCGAAGTAATAAATGAGTATGCACATCATATTGTACGCATTTTACTGATAAAGACTGATTTCGAATTTCGGTAAAAAAATGAAAAACATCAGTAATACCTATACACTAAGTATCGTTGTATAATTTGGTTTAATATGATTTAATTCTAGCTTGAATAATATCATTTGTATGAAACTAATCAAAATTTGCATACCGGTATCATAATAATAATTTAATACTTAACGAACGCCAGTATTTGAACGCCCCTAAAGAATCAGGAAACTGCCATTCATCAACGGGCACAAAAATATCGTATCGGCGGTTCGGCCGTATGATATTTTGTGCGGTGAAGATTAATATCGTATCGGTGGCTCGACCGTACGATATTTTGTGCGGTGAAAATTAAATAGGAACTTTGTCCGACTTGCAGCAGAGAGCAGACAACACACTTTGTGTGTATATGTACATATGTATCGTACAAATCGATTAGGCTGACCTTTGTTCCCCTTCATTTCTTATCTATTTTCCCCCAAAATAATTGTATTTTCCAATTTCCCCCAATTTACCGAAAAGTGGATGACTAGACGGATAAAGAATGTATTTATATACCTACTTAATACTATATAATAAAATCAGTGATCCGGAGACTATTCCATAATAAGAAAACATGTTTGTTATTTTGTCTTTTTAACCCAGTGATCCCTCCATTATAAATGATAAGCTATTTTTATTAGGCTACTCATTTATATCAAAGAAATAACATTATTTCTTTACAAGTACCATAGTAATATTGGCCTAATTTAGTATATTTGTTATACATTTCAGGTTTTAAAAAAAAATTATTCCTTGCAAAATTAATTGGTCTGTATATTGTGTTCATCTATGCACAACAACCATTACAATGGTGCCAAGAGTAACACTAGTATAAAGTTAAAAAATAACTACTGAGCTTGACTTGTGAGAGAGTAACTAGATAAAATAAAACCTGAACACAAAATCTCACAACAAATACATTTACTAATGTCAAACGCATTTATTTTCAACGACAATGTTGCTATCCTCAGTGATGCACGGGCTGCAGCAATCAAACCACTGAGAATGGCGACATTGTCGTTGAAACGCATTTGAAGTTAGTAAACGAATTTGTTGTGAGATTTTGTTATATCTAGTTTAAGGTTATCCTATTACATGGAGATACTGGCAAGTCAGGATAGAGTTGGTTTCCTGAGGAGGCTTGTCACGTGTAAAGGTCGGGACACACATGACCGCACCGCACCATGGTCTAGTGTTGGCCAACACACGGCAGCGGAATAAACTAATGGAAACATATGTTATAGTCCTAACATCACCGTACAGGGGGCGCGCCGTGATTCCATTAGATTATTCCCTTTCCTTGTGTTGGCCAACACTAGGCCATGGTGCGGTCATGTGTGACCCAACCTTAAGAGGTTTATAAGTAATGGGCGATTTTATTTTACAGAAAATGGACTCCCTTATTACAGGTGATAATATTAAGAAAGAAATAGATGACGAAGTGGAAATTCCAGTGATATGGTGAGTAAGTACCAATAACTTACATTAAATTGGTAGGGCCTAACTTAAAATATTTTGAAGTGACTTTGTTTTTTTTATATTTTATTTTCACAAGACAAATGAAGATCGTAAATATTATACAAACATTGGTTTTACAAGTTCTAAGGGAAAACATTAGAATTAGAAATACTTATTGTGGTTAAACAAACAAAGTTGCAGTAGACATGGTCAGTAAAGCACAAACAACTTTACAGATCTAAGGTAGTTTATACATTAGACTAAACGTAAGGAACATGGTACATACAGTGGTCAAGGTACGTACTTACAGGACGCAGTCCAATACAATAGACTAAAATACAAGATCATCAATATTGCAGCCTATAAATCTTCGATAGTGTAAAAACTTTTTTTTAGTCTTCTTTGAACTCTAACTTAAAATACTTACTTGGTATTGCCCCAGAGTTGGTAGGAAGTCTATTAAACAACTTTGCTCCTCAGTGTTTAAAACTATATTGAGTTTTTTAGCCGAACAAAATCACATTCAATTAAATTTTTGGTCCTTGTTTGTGTACATTTATTTTTACATAAAGTAGAGCTCGAGGTATGAAAATACAAGCTAGAGTAACAATGTTAAGCTGCTTGAAGAGGCGCCTACAAGAATCATGTTATGATACCTTTTTAATGATTCTGATAGCCTTGTTTTACCAGTGGAAAACCTTTCTGGCTCCTGATGAATTTCCCCAGAGAGTTACACCATAAATCAGATGGACATGGGAAAAGGCAAAGTATGCCTTTACAACTAAACTGTCACTAGTAAACAATTTTAGTGTTTTTAATAAATAAGCGACTCTAGCAAAATGTTTACACACAAACAGTCTGTGCGAGTATTCCATTTAAGTCTGGGATCAAGATGTCTACCCAGAAGCTGAACAGACTTTTTGGCTGGGCTGGCACAGGCTAGAAGAAATTGCATCGGTCTTCTTATCGTTAAAAATTATTTTTTTTTAGAATTAAACCAGCACTTTGACCTGAACATATTATCTCTTTTGAATTCATACATTTTTTTTTGCAGTTTTGTTGACAGTTTAAAGTGTTTGTGTCATTTGTATATTTATATTTAGGTTTTAAATAATCCGGTAAATTATTAACATAAATAACAAACAAAAAACGTCCGAGTATAGAGCCTTGAGGCACACCACTTGGTACAGTTAGAAAGTCTGAGTCTTGATTATTAAATTTGACTATTTTCAGCCTATCAGTTCAGTAGGACCTAAACAAAGACCAGTTACCAAATAGTGCAGCAACTTCTCAATTAGTATCTTGTTTGAAACCATATGAAATACTTTACTTAAATCTAAAAGAGAATAATTAAAATTGTATCTCTGGTTCTCTAGTTATAATAGTACACTCATTCAGACTGTTTATTTAATTAACTTAGTAATCAGTATAATAACATCTCAAGGTTACCAAATAAGAAACTACTTGTGTCTGTTTTAACAAATAAGTAATAATTATGTGGTAACCAACAAAGAGTTAGGCCTACACTTACCATGCTCACTTTCTGCTTAACT
The DNA here is from genome assembly GCA_018207615.1 of Philaenus spumarius. Classification (NCBI taxonomy): domain Eukaryota; kingdom Metazoa; phylum Arthropoda; class Insecta; order Hemiptera; family Aphrophoridae; genus Philaenus; species Philaenus spumarius. The sequence goes on from JAGFPH010000486.1 coordinate 500,783, forward strand.
GTTATAGCTAGCCACTACCATTACCTTTTCCTTTATTATTCATACATGAACTATAAATTTTACTCCATTTTTTTTTAATAATTTCCAACAGACTAAGGTTTGTAAAACAGATAAATACAAATTTTTAAAAAACCTCAAATGGCTAAACAGATTTTCTTTAAATTATAGTAAAGAACACTCTCGATCAAGTCACCTTTCACAAAAAAAAAAAAAAAAAAACTAAATCAAAATCGGTATGTCTGTTTAAGAGATACGATGCCACAGACACAGATACACACTTTAAACTTAACACCCCCCTGTTTGCTTCGGGGGATTAAAAAATAAAGGAAACCTATACTTAGTTATGGAGGGAGAAGAGGTGAGGTTTAATTAATAAATCATTTAAGTGAGTTTGGTTTGTAGTTTACTAAAATATATTAAGGACAGAAAATAAAACAACATTTTATCAACAGAATAACACGAAGACAACAGCAAATGCTTTTTGTTGGTAGGGTTAGTTTGTATAAGGAATTTATTTAATGATAACATTACTAAAAGTTGGATGTGTTTATATTTGTTGATTAGGATGCAAGACTTCAGTAATGAGGTAGATCCTTTGGCAGATGTTAAAGCAGAGGTAAGTTACAATATTATTGTTTAGAAAATCTATACTACACCAGTAAACTTAATGTACTAAAATGATTTTAGTAAATGCCAAAACAGTAACAAATATTGAACTTAGAAACATTTGTTATCCAAAATAAAGTGGCTGCAGGTCCTTTCGGATAACCAAGATTTCGGAAAAAAAGTTTAATTTGTTTAAAGTTTAAGCCTACACATGTTTCACTACTCAAAGTGAGCAGTCATAGCGCTTGGCCTAGGTCTCAGACTACTAAATTGACAACCTATTGAATATTTCACCCACTAAAAATCATCTAATCGCAGTAAAACAAAAACCGTTGGAAAAGAAATGATTTAAACTTTAATTTTTGTATTTACAAATTTGCTGTAAAACTTATATTTACATGTGTAATCATCGTTTAAAAATTTTAGTTTTCTAAATCAATTGATGCCGCACAAGAAAGCAATAGGAAATTACACAAATACGTCACTTCTCTAAGGCTCAATATCGCTCGGCAGAACTATTTTGAAATAACACAACGCCACAACAGTGCAAAACCAAATGACTAGCAAAATATACTGCTGTGCACAGTACTGTGTTGTGTATAGTGGATTAAAAAAAGGTCGCCTGAACTCAAGGTCAGGGACCCGGCCTGCACCCCTTCTCCTTTCTCCTCCTTTTGTCTACAAAGCCCACGCATTGTGCTACAGTAAACATTTCATATTATAGTATACTTTTTCTGTTATGCGTATTTTGTTTGCCGTTTTGGTGAAACGCGATTTCGGTTAAGAGAGGTTTTACCAATGAATACAGAAACTATAAGAAGCGCAATGTATATGGAGAATAGTCAGCCGATTTTATTCGCGCCAAAACAAGCTTAGCACGGCGGCCGCAACGAGGCGCAGGCTGTCGGCGCCAGTGTCGCACACTCCCCTCCAACCCCTTACCATCGCACCAGCGACCACAGAATAAAATAGACTGTCCCATCGCCTGTATACAGTATGAAATTAATGAAGTGTGCCTAAACTATCTTGGGAAGGTAAAACGGTATAAAGCCAAAACGGCTCGGAGATGATGCTAAAATTGTGATGCTCGTGTTTCAAATACACTGTTGTTTTGAACACTTGCAACACACCGATTTCTTTGAAATTTTACACACTGACAGAATATTAGTGTAGGATGATATTGTTATAAAAATTATTAATTATAAAAAATCTTTAAAGGTATACATAAATTTCCAAAGCTAAGATTTAATATGGAACTTTAAATTGTGACACGAAAAAGTTGTTCTGTGAGAATGTTTTTTGTTTTTTGGTCAGAGACGAAGTGTAAGCGTAAAAGTTTGAGCCAATAAGTTAAATTTTATGAAACATATTTTTTTTTTTAAATTAGCTCAAGTGGTTTGGTTTTTACAGCAGGTTAACGATTAAGTAAGCGCCAGAATCTCGCTACAGTATATTCCCACGGCTCACGGCTACTGCTCGTTATATAGCTTTAGTAATACATTTTAACTGCTTTTCCCCGTTAGTAAAAAGTTTGATTTTCATAAATCACTCGAAGATTAAAGGAAAAATGATTTAGAATGTTGTATGATACTAATATTTATTTTAATCTAAACATTGTTTACCATTCAATCAACATGGCTTAGCACACTATATAAAATGACATTTAAGTGTATTTTCTTTACGTTATTATTCTGTATAGAAATCAACAAATAATACTGTAGCTCTTTCTAGTATGACAAAGTAACACATAATTACGGAAAGAAAAATAATAATGACAACATAAATATGGCATAGCAAACTATATAAAATGACATTTAAGTGTATTAACTTTATTTTATTATTCTGTATAGAAATCGACAAATAATACTATAGCTCTTTATATTATGTCAAAGAATAGAATTTATATGTGCCGGTAAAAAATTTATTGATGGAAAATTTTCAAAGTTATTAGCTAAAGAAACAAAAAATGTTCAGTAACAGAAGAAACAAGTTCAACTTTAGGCTTAGGCCTACGTAAAAAGTAGTAAACTTTTTTTGAAATTTGTTTTAAAAATATACAAAGGTTTTATTATTTAATTCTTAATAGAAGTGTATACCTTATAACATAAAAAAATGTATTCTTTGATGAAAATATAGTTGGAATGTAATGGTGTATGCTACTTTACAGAAAATTGAAGTTATAATCCTTATTGGAATTAAATTTTATAAGAAATCAGATGAGCCGTTTAAATTTTAGTTATTAAAGAAATTTACTCATATGTTGGTGTTTCATTTCTTACTACATACTGTACCATAAACAATTGTGACAAAATACGTGGTGAAAGCAACTTTTATTTGTTTTATTTAAATACTAGCTGCTGTACCCGTGGCTTCGCAAACGGTCCAAAGTTTCGCCGCATAGTAATTAATGTTTATTGTTTTAAGGGTTGTTATTACATTTTCACCTCGATGCGGCTTTGCACGGATAGACAAATCAAAGTTAACTGTATATTAGCAACAAAAACATATCAATAAATATAGTACACTATGTGTTTCTTATGGGGATTTTTAGTAACTTAGACCCTCCAAACCACCCTAAAATTTAGAATTTTTTGGAAACCTTTCTTAGGAAGCACCTAGGGCTATAGAGGAAGCTACATACCAAATTTCATTCCAATCCGTTTGCTGTTTTTTTTTCTAGTAACTTTGACCCCCCCTCCCAAAAACCCCCTAAAATTTATAATTTTTGCAAAACCTTTCTTAGCGAACACCTAGAGGAAGCTACATAACAAATTTTATTGCAACCCGTTCGGTAGTTTTTGAGAAATCGTGAAGAGTGAGTCAGTCAGTCAGTGAGTGGTATTTGGTTTTTTATATATACAGTTTTGAACTGGTTAAGAATGCCTGTAAATACTTGTGCATTTAAAATACATACCGGTAGCTCAGGTGATGGAGGATGTTCAATATGTTAGTGGATGTTTACCTCATTCTTAACACATTCACTGCTAAGCAAATTTCGTATTTCCTATGCTATTAGCTGACCTTTTATTTTTTTATATTTATAGTCTAAATTAGTAGATATCATTTATTTTTTATTTTATAACCTTTCTACGTAATAATTACTAATATTTTAAAGCGGACGCACATGTTCGTCCATAGCACATAGGCTTAAATTTGCTAGAAAGCTATATAAGACGGAAGCAGTTTCAGTTCCTATGGGTGATGGATTTTAAGGTTATCCATGACTAAACCATATTCTTTGTTAAAACCTTTATTATTAAAAACTTTACATTAAAATATTTTAGGATTGCCTATGGATAAATCATACTCTATGATAAAACCTTTATTATTCAATTTTTACATTGAAATATTTTAAATACAATTGACTGTTTAACACACAACAAAATTAAACGTGACGGCTAAAGTGACGGCTTTCGTGTCGATTTATGTAGGATTACCCATGTATAAATCGTAATCTATGATAAAACCTTTATTATTATTTTTTTTACATTTTAATAACATAGAAATACTGAAATCGGCCTAGGCCAATGTTAAACGATTGTTGTTGAAGACAAAGAATGCATTTAGTTGTCAGAAATTAATAATTTAAAAAATACTATTCAAACAGTAATAACTTTATGTAGGCATACATTACTATGCTGAGGAGATAAATGTGTACAATTATAAAGATTATTTAGATATGATTTTATATAACTGTAGGCATATTTGTGATATTTTTGTTATTTAAATATTATATTTTTTATCAAAATACCAAACTCTATCAAATTATAGGCATATTGTAGTTGTTGTACCCGTTCTTCGCACGGGAATATATCATGGTGTAAGCAGAAGTATAATACAATCAGTCTGATGGTAAATGTTGACAAATTGTAACAAATGTAGGTAAAAATGTATATATTTACGTGTCACTTAAAGAGTGGTCAAGAATTGTCAAAAACCTCTGACGGAATAACGTGTTTTTCATTAAAAAACATGTTTTCACTCGTCACTCACTTATTTTACCCAATTTGTAAAAATTCGACTTGGAGGGGGGAGTTCCCCCAGGGGCATTTACACTTTACCGTTGTATAGCCCATAACTGGCGAAGATGGTGCTTCCTAAAGAGTGGTCGAAAATCGTCAAAAATGCTCTAGAACACACCGTTTTCGAGATATTGACGATTTTTGTGAAAAAACAAGGAAAAAGCTTCAAATCATTGCAATATAATCGAAGCCGACGGAATAAAACGTGTTTTTTTTGCATTAAAAACATTTGTTTTGACCCGTCTCTCAATTATTTTACCCAATTTGTAGAAGTCAAAATTCGTCTTGGGGGAGGGGGAGAGAGCCCCCAATAGCATATACACTTTACCGTTGTATAGCCCATAACTGTCAAAGATGGTGCTTCCTAAAAAGGAGTCGAGAATCGTCAAAAATGCTCTACAACACACTGTTTTCGAGATACTGACGATTTTTGTGAAAAAAACAATACGCTTATGAATACTATCGTTGTAAGAAATAAATGTACCAATTTCCAGCTCTCTAGCTTTATGGAAAGTATAATAATTAATTTGTATTGGTTTAGGGGTTGTTATTACCATTTCATCCCTTAGCAGAACAGTGTAAAATGCAAATATAGTTTACATTTTATATGTACCTTGTAAGAAATAAATGTACAAATTACCAGCTCTCTAGCTTTATGGGAAGTATAATAATTAATTTGTATTGTTTTAGGGGTTTTTATCTCATTTTCACTCTTAAGAAGCACGTGAAAAAAGGAAATATGGTTTACATTTTATAAATGTCTTGTAAGAAATAAATGTACCAATTTCCAGTTCTCTAGCTTTATGGGAAGTATAATAATTATTTCGTATTGTTTTAGGGGTTGTTGTTACATTTTCACCCCTTAACAGCACACTGAAAAATACAAATATGGTTTACTTTTTATATATATCTTTTAAGAAATGAATGTACCAATTTCCAGCTCTCTAGCTTTATGGGAAGTATAATAATTAATTTGTATTGTTTCAGGGGTTGTTATTACAATTTCACCCCTTAGCAGCACAGTCTAAAATGCAAATATAGTTTACATTTTATATGTACCTTGTAAGAAATAAATGTACCAAATTCCATCTTTCCAGTCTTAATGGATGTATAATAATAAATATTTATTGTTTTAGGGGGGTTGTTTCAACCCTTAAATCAAAATGATTTATAGCCTATGTCTCATTCCAGGTCATGATCTATATGTGTGCCAAATTTCATTCAAATCCATCCAGTACCATTCAGTCAAACAAACAAACAAACATACAAACTTTCACATTTATAATATTAGTAGGATTCAGATAACTCATCAATAATGTAAATACTCTTCAACAGAATACAAACTTTATTTAAAAAGATAATTTATAACTTGTTTTTAAAATTATATTTTATTAATTTCAAAAAACAATTTATTAAAGTTTTATTCTCATGTATGATGGTGTATTTTCAAAA
>JAGFPH010000486.1:525344-537319 GCA_018207615.1 Philaenus spumarius
CCAGTGATCGTGATAAGTCATTAAGGCTCGGCAGACCCAGCCACCATCTTGAATTTAAACTCCCATAAGAGCAATGTTAAATGGGTAATAAGATTATTGGAGTAATAATGATCAGAAAATTATTCTGAATGTATCATTTTAAAGGTTAGAACAGTCCGAATGTGGATGTCTTTTAGTTTTTTAAATTTGTTTTTAAATACATTTTTTCTTTGACTTAACTCAAAGTAAAAGTTTGCGATTTTTTCCCTTGTTCAATAAAGCAAATATCAAAAATGTAAAAAGACATCCACATTCGAAGTTTAATTACCTTTAAAATAAAAGTAATTTCAATAATTTTGGATAATTTATGACGAAAAAATCCTATGTATTGTGGAAGCATGTACTCGCCGAATTTGCGTTCCTTATCGAGTGTTTAGCCCGCACTCTAGTTTTTATCGCATCAACTTGTTGCTCGCGGAGGAATACTAGAAAAATAATATTATATCCGTTAGTTTTGAATATGTGGGAGAAAGCTATTTAATAAAACGTATAGATTTTTCAATATGTCCTATAAATATGGGTATTCCAACTCAGTATTGGATTTTGGATGACCTATGTCTATGTTTGTTAACAATGTAACTAATAGGTTTTTATTTACGTAGCATAGCCCATGTTACTTAGGAGATTGTACATTGGTTAAACACAAACAATTTATTCGGATAAATATTAAGTCGTTTCAAACAATTAATCATATTTACCATGCTGTACATATATTTATAACTTATGAACCAAATTAATAACTAATTTTCCGGCTAACAAGATGTAGTGGTTAGTTATATTTTATAAATTGGTCGCTGTATAGTACATATATTTTTAACATATGAAACAAATTTATTGCTGATTTTTGTTATAGAAATTATTAATATTGCGTATCGAACTTCGACTCAATGTATGTCGGACATCCGCTGCATGTCCAGCATCATAGCTCGAGACCCACTAAAATAAAATGACTCATACTTTCGTTTTGCAAGTAGCAGAGTAGTAGCCCAGAGACCTGGGGTAGTAGTGTTTGTCTCCCTCCCTAACAGAGGCGGCTTTTTCCGAGAAAAACTTTCACTTCCCCTCGTACCGATCAGAAGAAATTTTACAGTGAAGGCAATTAGTTTGTTTTATCCTGACTTCGTGAATTCCTTCAGTGGTGCGTGAAAATTAGATAGACTGAACTTTATCCATACCGTATTTGATTTATTATTTTTATCATATTGTTATATTTATCGTATTATTATTATTTACATTTTTGCAGTTAGATATCGTATAGTTATTACCATTCGAATTGTTATAGGCCTAGTTACCGTGTTTGTATAGTGTTTAAAAAAAAAAATTAATTTCTTTGTTTAGTTACCGTAAAACACTATTTAATAGTTTATTTAATTAATTCGAAAACATATAATTAGTTTTAAATTTGTAACCATAGTGTATTATGGGGTCTAAATCCAGAAGAAAAATTCAGAAAACTAAAAAACGCGGAGGAGATAGACTAGCTGAGTGGAGAATATTAAATTTGTATAATTTAGTGTCGAAACCAACAAGTAATGATCATTCTATTGAAGTATTGGACAGTGGGGCTTCTACTAGTTCTTCAGTTTATTCTCAGATTGAACAAGGCGTCCCCACTCATAACAATGATCATGAAATGATAATAGAGGAAGTTACTCCAAATGAAGAGAGTGTCAATGATCATAGTATTCCTTTTGTAGAGTGCATTTCTGGACGCCGTATTGTAGACATTGCCTTTTTTCTTAAAGAACTTAAAACTATTGGTAACCATTGCCCCCAAATGGGCTGTTCTTTCAATAACTTGGTGCTTAAGTCCGAAATTAAAAAAGGTTTGGTTACTGGTTTATTATTTGAATGTAACATGTGTCAGATAAGAAAAACAGCATGGACAGAACCTGTAAACAACAAATATAATATGAGTCTCAATACAGCAGCTGTCGCGGGTATCATGAGTGCGGGAGGTGGTTACACAGGTCTGCAACAAGTGATGGGAGCAATGAACATCCGCTATATGTCCAGCAAAACCTACGACAAGAACCACAGCATTGTCTCTAAAGGATGGGAAAAATCAGCTCTTGCAGAAATGAAGCTGGCAGCCGAAGAAGAAATCACTCTGGCCAGAAAACATGGAGATGTTGATATAAACGATGTACCAATGTTGACAGTAGTAGCCGATGGAAGTTGGGCCAAGCGATCGTATCGAACTAATTATAGTTCTTTATCTGGAGTGGTAAGTCAAATATTTTATTCCATGCAGATTATAAATCTGTAATTATTGTTTCTTGTTTATAGTCCAATCATTTTAGACAAATTACCTAGAAAAAAACGGTTATATTCTTCTCCAGAAAGTGCAGCAATTCAGTATGGAAGGCAACACGAAAGAGAAGCTATAAATGAAGTGTAAGACTTACTATCAATAAAAATTTATAGATGTAGATGTGGCATGTTTGTTGATGATGAATTACCATTTTTGGCTGCAACCCCTGACGGTGTTATTGACAATAATGGCATTGTTGAAATTAAATGTCCTTTGTCAGGCCAAAACTTGACACCAGAACCAAAAAGAATTGACCAAAAGAAAGGACTGGTAGGAACCATGTGGTCACGTGCAGAAGATGGTAGCTTAACATGCTTATGACTTGCAAAGGAGAAAGAGATACATAGGCTACTACAGACGATGATCGAATTGTTACGCATAATTTTCATACAAATTAATGATTTATACAGTGGTAAAAACAGGATCAAAATCGGTTCACTAGTTTTTGAAATTAGCCTGAAAGAACAGTGAAACAGACGTTTTCAGGTAGCTATATTTTATACTAAATGGAGATAATAATGTAAAGTAAGTTACTAACAGTATCTTTTTATAGTTTTTTAATATTGATTGTTAGTAATATTTTTTTATTCTTATTGTAACCCGTGTTTAGATATTTAAAGATTGCCTTTGCTGCCATTAAATTATAAAATTTATATCAGAACTTTGCACGTATACTTTTTTAGCTATAACATTCTTATTATTTTTTTACTTTTCTGTCTATGTCTTTTATTGATTGAAATCTCAGTCAATATGCAAGGTAAGAAAATGCTCTAAAAAATGTTTTAAAATTTATATACTTTGATATCAATATAAACTGTAAATAGGATAAGTGTTGTATAACCAAAGCAAACATCTGTGGAAGATTGCAGGCTCAACGCTATTGTAAATATCGAGTTGTAGGTCTACTAGAACTGTAAGAAGTCTTCAAAGGCCAAAGGAGAGAGCGACCGCGCGTGAGAGAGAGAGAGAGAGAGATGTGTAGCTAGACAGAATGTTTACATTTACGCATGCGCATTGCAGTACTTTACAGTCGGTGTTTAGTGACCTTGGGTGTTTACGTCTGTCATCTAATAGAAGTAGTTCTCCCGGCGGCCTATATTTTTACTAGCGGAAGAACGAAATTTTGCACACAAACTCAATGCTATTAATGTACAGCTTTGCCACTTGGAGCGCTGCGGTCAACTCAGAAATATTTTTTCACTCCTGCCGAGCCTTAAAAGCGACTTGCAAAGCTTCCTTACAAGGTTCAAACAGCAATATCTAAAGGCTTCAATCCAACAGCGGCTTTAAGCCTTTTAAAGTGACTACAGCGGGGTGGAAAAATATATTATTCATTATTGTTTGTACTATATATTCAAATATATTATTTATTATTATCCTTATACTATTTTTGAAACAACTTTATAACATTTCTATAGAAGTGGGAGCTAATGTTTTATAAAAAACGTTAAGTTAATATTAATTACTTTCTTCAAAAGGCTGAATTTAAAGCTATATCATTCAAATAAAATAGTGTACTTCCAAAGTTATTAAAATAAAATTATTAAAAAAATACATAAATATGAGATATCTTACATTTTATTTACATATAAATTTATAGCAGAAACCACTAAACCATTTATAAATATTTCCTCTTGAACAAAGCAAGCCATCGTTTTTTTAATTCAACATCTGTTTAATATAAGTGTAGCCAAAAAATGTTTACCCACATTATTGTACTAATATTAAGACTGATATTAGCCTTGTCTACACTAGCCCTATGTCCACACTAGTCCCATCTCCCCAACTAATGAAATAGCTATCCTCCAAAGGTTTAGTTAATGAAATATTCACTCTAGAGGTACGGTTTACTTTTGTAAAATTGGTACAGATCTCTTGGTCACTTCAAAGGCCGCCTAAAATAAACGTCTTTGAATTGAAAACTATTTGTAATGACTGTTTGAGGTATGGTTGAACCTTATGGTTTTCTTACAAGAGAGTTTTGGGATACCTTGAGGTCCTTAAGAGACGACTACGGATACCAACCTTAGTGTTTTATAAACCCCACAAAAATGCTAATGTGAAAAAAAACAGACTATTTTTGTTAAAGATTTTCATAAGAAACAATAAACTCAACAGTTTAACATCGAAGGCAGCTGAAAAACCAATGAATGTAAAACATAACAAAACTTGAAAAGTGTAAAACAAGAAAATCAGTGGGCGGTTAAGAATTTGGTGACAAAGGACATCGATCTCTCTGCTTTTAAGAGCCGAAATATTTTGAGTAGGAACTTGGTCTTGTTTTTCACATTTATGTTTTCCTAGGACATCAATCTTTGTCCACGTTTTTTTTTTCTTTTTGATAAAAAAATATTTAAATGTTTAATGTAATTAAATTCCAAGGTCACTAGATAGTAAAGGTTGCCTCGTAGTCATGTAAACAAACTCAAACCCCTCGACCCGTTCCCTGTCCAGTGACGTCATTATAGAAAAACGCCGCGCTACCATGAAAGATGTATGTTTCGTCGTACAAGTCACCTCATTTTTTTAAAAATAGATGTATTAAACTATTTTTTGGGGTTGCAGTTTTTTAAAATGATAATTAAGTTACACATTTCAACATTTGTAATTGTAAGAATATATCATCTTAACCTTTTCAAAAACATTATGTTTATGTCATTAATTTGCAATTTACAATAATAACAAAAGTATAATCATACAAATTTTAATTTATATTTTTACTGACTAAAATTTAAAATAAAAAGCTATCTTGGTAATACATTTTAAATCATATAACTAAAAAGCATTCATTAAAATTGTACTTAATATTTTTTACAGAATAAAATAAGAAAAAATGCAATTACGTTAATAAATTTTAATCTATATAAAACAAATTAAATGCTATTCGTTGGTAAGCATCACTTGAGAATGGCTGGAACGATTTTGCTATTTTTTTTTAAATGTTCGTAATAGTCCGAATTAGGTTTTTATGGAAAGACATTTTTGAAAAAATTCCCAGAAAAGTTTCAAATTTGGGAAAAATGAACACCCTTTTTTATAAGAACTCAAGACCAAAACTCACGAAAACAGCTGTTCGGACAAAAAACTGCTTAGCAACACAATGTTTGTTTATATTTATTACCATAGCAACTTTACTTAGCAAATTTATAATCAGTTTATTATTCTTCAAAACCAACAGCTTACTTTGTTGTAAAAGTATATTTACAAGATTTTTTAAGATTTGTTTTTGAAATCTTAAAAACCCCAAACCCGGTAAGATATGAATCACGATCTTTCAACAGTAATTATTTAATAATAGTTAATAAATAACAATAATAAAAGAATAAACAGAAACATACCCCCAAAATTGATGTAGGGTACTTAATAAGCCAACTGATCAAAGAAATTGGACGGGTGTAGTCCTAATATGTTTTCTTTGATAAAAGTTTGACCAAATATTTGACGAATAACAATGGTAGTGTAATATGCCCCCTTAGCTACATTTTATTCACTTTAAGCTTTGGTTAGGAAAATGAGTCAAAGCTTAAAATTATTAGACAAAGCTTTTAGTACTAGCTATTGCTTATTTTTATTCACACGATTTTAAGTAATGACTTAAAGTCTTAAGTTACAGCTTTTCTTTATTTTTTATTCAACAGACTCATTAAGTTAAATTGTTGAACAAAAAGTTATTTTCTACAATTTTAATCCAAAATATAGCCACAGAAACTACTTTTAAATCAAAATATTAAGACAAAAGAAAATTATAATAACATTTTATATGAGTAAGTGGGATTATATTATTTACTATTACTATAGAAACAAAAAATATCTAGGCCTACCTGTGAAAAGATATATCAGTTCTTCCTTCTTGTTTTGCTTTTCCATAATAATATTTGCAAGTTGCAACCGCACAAACGGAACCACCTTTAGGTTTATTTATTGATTTTCTAGCCATTGTAAATAATATATTTATTTTGTTCTACTTTAAACACTTTATATACACTAATTTTAAAAAAAGTTTAAGTTTAAACAAAAAACACAAGCCGTCAAACATTCACAAATGAGTAACGCGTATAAACGTAAACGACAAAACCTTGACCAGTGTCTAGTTGTACTAAAACCTACGTCACAGCCCCCACACCACTTTTTTTTATATTTCCCAAATGATGCAACCTTTACTATATAGTGACCTTGATTAAATTCATCTTATGATTAGGATTAAGTAACGTATGTTAGTCATGATCAACAATAATGGGAATATGTAGGCTACATAGGCCTAACACTGATTTATGGTTTGAGGGATTAAGGTCAATTTGTATTCAGAACTAGAATTAATTCCAATTTGGTTTATAAGACTAAAGAAAGAACAAATTCAACAACGAATGATTTGAAAATTTACAAAAGGAAATGTTTAAAAAGTATCCAAATCCCTTACCTGAATCAAACCTTAATAAGGAATTCGAATACCAACACTTAATTTTTCTCTTTACTTGAGTCGAAGGCCATCTTGCTGAATTTCAATTTTACACCTCAATGGGAAGTAATATTCATAAGTGTGACAGTTTATAATCATTCACCTTTATTGAACTTCACAAGTATTTCCTTCAAGTTTCAGTTGTCTTTGAAGTAGTTACTGTTAATCTAAAGTACACGAAGATTAATTTGTGCCTGGTTGGTTCTAAATTTCTTACAGATCACAAAATTAAGCACAAGGGCAGTAGAGCTAAGAAAACTTCTTAAAAGCATAATTTCAGTTCCTATTGTTATTCACCTTTATTATGGATGGGTCCTTGAATCGTGCAAATCTTATGGTTAATGCACGATCTCAATTCCAACAGCAAGATCCCGACATATTTACCATCATACTCGATTGTTTTTATTCTTTCCAACTGAAACATTACAGTGAAGGTAGTAAAGAAGAAGGAAGTAAGACTGACAGAAAAAAAAATAGTTTTTAACAACGAAGGACAAAGAAACATTAATTTATAAACCGTGGGTTTCAAAAAGAATATCGGGGTTTTTAGGCTTTGTTGTATTTATTACATTTAACTTACAATTATAAATAATACATCAAATTGCAGAACAACAATAGTTTTTCCTACTAGTGTTCAATGTGAGCCCCATTCGTCATACAGCACATATCGAGTTGATAGAAAGATCGTCTCAAACCTTGTTCAGTGTGCCTGGAATAAATGTTGCAACAACTTCAATACTGTTTCTTAAGTTGGGTAGGTCACCTAGTAGCGTAAGCACATACACATGGTCCTTTATGAGCCCCAAAAAGTTAATAATCCTATGGCGTCAGATCGGGGGAACATAGAGGCTATGCAAAACAAGCTGTCATCCGGCCCCTTGCGACCTATCCAGCAGTCGGCCATAAGGTCGTTTAACCAATTCCGTACTAAGTTATACGAGTGAGGTGATGCACCATCTTGATACCAAATGAAGTTTTAGGGTGCAGCTCCTTCCAATTGAAGAAAGAGCCATAGTTGTATTGCATCAAGATAAGAAACACCAGTTACAGCCATAGGCGTAACCAGGACGATCATATAGAGGGGGTTACAACAACCGGGGGAGGGGGGTGCATGGACAATTTTTAAAAATTAAGATACAAAATAACACGTTTTAGGCTTCCTAAAAGTACTTTAAAATGATATATGTATACATTTCGACTTCTAATAATAATTGTGATTTAGGCCTATTTTAGAATAATTTAGAATAGCAACCATGACTTGTCCCACGTCAAATATTTCCGTGCGCTGCCTCTAACCCCATAGGACCGGAACACACTCGGCGTTTTTTTGTCGGCTGCGTATTGTCATTAAATTTAAAGTGTGCACGCGGTAAAATATCCGACGCCGCGCCGTCAAAAATTCTCATTGGGATTCATTAAACTGAAGTGTTCTAGTTCATCAATCACGAAGTGTGTTATGTAATATATTATTTCTTTTAATATTTTATTGATATGAACAACTCATACCAAGCGAGAGAGCAACTCTCGCTTTATTGTTATTCCGTCGCCGATTGAAAAGGAAGCAAAAAAATATACATATTTGGGTTCATCCAATCAATAAATAAAAGAAGAAAAGATTTTGGAGCATTCTACTCTGTGTTTCTTGATTTGAGGAACTAGAAGAAACATTTTTCAATTATTTAAGAAAGTCGGTTTCGTCATTTGACGAACTGCACACGCGGCTGAAGTATAGTATTCTACGAAAAAAATACTAAAATAAGGAAAATTGGCGTGCATTTGGTCACATTCGCCACTGCTTCTGCGGAGACGATGGAAAATCCATCGATTGTAGTGGCAGCGAGCGGCTGCACAGATACCGTCAGCGGCAAATAAACAGATCGTTTATTTTTCCGACGAATGTGTATGCTCTAATATTCTCCTTCGCACCTCTGTTAATATGACAGCGACAGCAAAATAATCTGTGGCGGAAAACGCCTTGTGCTGCCTTTAGAACACTATACTTTGATTTTGATACACAACACTGCATCCATATAAAATAAAGTGTCAGTGCCCAATTCAATCAAAGATATTGTCAGCAATATATTGATAATTTATTGTAGCTTAACATTTGCATAGGTGTTGAAAACAATTTAGGTATTTTAATATAAACAAAGTCCGAAATATTTTTCAATGGGGGGGGTGTAACCCCCAAACCCACCCTGGTTACACCTATGGTTACAGCAAAAAAGAAAGGCCCATAAACTTTCCGCCTGGATATGGCACAAAAACACAAGGTAAATTATTTGTTTTATAGTGGGTAAAGTGTCACTGCAGTCAACCAGAAGTTATGTATCCATGTCATCACAATAATATTATTATGTATTATAATAACTAATCTATAACAAATAATATTTATTATAATTACTTGTTCGGACATTTGCCATCATTTGTGTGTTAAATAATCAAACACGACGTTTCAGGAATACAGAAAAAAGAACACAAAAATAATGTACGGCTAGGCCTAGTCGATAAATCGAAAATTGCAGAACATATATGGTCCGAAAATCACAAATTCAATTGGGAAGAGGCAAAAATCATACACCGGGAAAGTAATCTTTACAAACGTAGAATAATTGAAGCCTCATATATAAAACTAGTGGACAACCCTATCAGCCAAACAAGCATTGAAGTACTTATGGTATGTTAAGGGCATAATTAAAAATTCATAACTCGTAAATTTGAAAAACGTGCTCAGGTTTGGCTATTGGTAGATGTATTACATACACATAGTTATAATAATACACTGTCATTATATCCAAATTTACTATTGGGAAAGGGTTATACGCCAATATTCTAATGCTTTACATACCGCGGCGTCAATGCCCTAATGAAAAATTCATAACTCGTAAATTTGAAAATCGTGCTCAGGTTTGGCTATTGGTAGATGTATTACATACACATAGGTATAATAATACATTGTCATTATATCCAAATTTACGATTGGTAAAGGGTTATACGCCAATATTCTAATGCTTTACATACCGCGGCGTCAATGTATTAATGAAAAATTCATAACTCGTAAATTTGAACATTCTACTCAGGTTTTGCTAATGGAAGTTGTACTACATTTTTAAAGACTCGTAATTTTCTAAAACCTGCGCTAGTTTTTCTGTTGGTAATGGTATTAAATGCATCTATAAAACTGTAGACTAAAACCTTATTAATAGTTATATATATGGTGATAAAATATTTCAATAATTGTGAAATAGTCAAAATAATATTTTACATAATAGTGTAAGAATTAAAGCGGGACGTGCAAAATGACTTAAATGCATTACGTTGGTGGTTTAGAAAGCATTTCATGTTGATGAGCCCTAAGAATAAGTATGTGATATTTAATACTTCTAGGAAGACTTTCTTTTCAAACCAATTAATGTATCACGATTTAGCGTGCGGAAAGGTCCAGAAATTGAGCAGGTAATGGGCATTAAGTAATTAACACTGCAAGCTATGTAAATATCTTTAGCGTGTAAAATATTATTTGAATTATCTTTATAAAAAGTAAGTACATTAAAATGTAATAAAGTCGTGTTTGTTGTCATTTTTCATATTTTTCCGTCTTTTCAAAAATATGCAATAAATGTTTAAATTATGATTCAGTTGAATCTCTGATGGCGATGCTAGTGAGGCGACTCATTATTGAAACAGGTTGTAATTTGTAATGCTGGAGTTATACCCTTGACGTCCCTAGACAACCCCAGGTAGCTTTGGCCTTGACGCCAACTTAGTGTACACAGATAATAGTTACATAATACGCAACACTCTTTTTATGTGTTATTAATTTTCTTCTTGTTAACCCTCTGCAAGGGATGGTAGACATCCTTGTGGGGTTGGGACCACCATTGGTTCATTCTATGTCCAATATATCATACACAATATAAAACAGTCCGGCTGTTAATTATAATATGTAGCAATCTTTGTATTGGCCATTTAATGTATAAATACCAATGCCGCATTAAAAGGCTATTTCCAACCATTAACTTTATTAATTAATATCTATTTAACACGACAAGAATATATCAACAGTACGGTAACACAAAAATGTTAAAACATTGTAACATTGGTCGAATTTTAATTTGAGTTTACAATATTGGCCGAAATTGTGAAATAGCAAGATATATTTTCTGAGATGCAAATTGACAGTGTAGAACGTTTATAGCTTTATGATATCTAAAAAAATGATTCACAAATGATCCTACACTGTTAAAAAAAATATTATGAACAAAACGTTTTTGATACTGTACGAGTTTTGGAAATAACCTTTTTTTAACAAGAAAATAACTATCTACATTCTTATGAACATAATATTGTGAGTTGATACATTTCAACACACATCCGTGATTAAAGATCACAAATTGTATTCATAAGAGGTGTTTAATAAGGACTGCCTCACTTATCCATGTTGTTTAAACTATTTATTTACAATTGGATGAGGGTTGAAAGTAATTACTAGCACGCAAATAACGCCAAATTTAAGCTAGCTCTGAACTGTGACCTTGCTACTTAAATTTGTAGGGAATCTTCTAGGTCCGCAGTGAGGCAGACCTTACTAATAGACCTATACATCTTTAAATTTCTACTGTATTTTAGATATATTTCTATTAATCTATAAATACATATTTATGAATGCTGTATTCAACATTTATATATACATTATTACTCTTTTTTAATTACATTGACAAAACAAACAATACAAATTATATAGCTAAAAGCGCTTTTAATAATAGGCCTACAGGCCTAAAATTAATTTTTAAACCTAAGCACACTATTTTGTTCATTGCAATGTATTCATTGTTTTTTGCCGATCAAGGATCACTAATATGCAGATAATCACTTAGTAAAAAATCATTAGTACTTAAACAAAACTTCACAAAATATATTATACTACATCAGTAATTTGACATATTAAAATAATTACATTAACTCAATAACATTAAACAATACAAAATGGTATCGGTATATTTACAAGATATTTAAAAAACAACAACAAACAATATAATGACTCGCTGTACTCATTTTTAAGTAGCAAACGTGTGACAAACAGATTTTTAGATCAAATCAGGACAGTACGCAAAACTTATCCCTGATTATTTCTGTCTAATGTGTACGTAAGAAACGTGTAAGTGA
>JAGFPH010000486.1:537815-550929 GCA_018207615.1 Philaenus spumarius
TGGCGGAAAACGCCGTGTGCTGCCTTTAGAACACTATACTTTGATTTTGATACACTACACTGCATCCATATAAAATAAAGTGTCAGTGCCCAATTCAATCAAAGATAATGTCAGCAATATATTGATAATTTATTGTAGCTTAACATTTGCATAGGTGTTGAAAACAATTTAGGTATTTTAATATAAACAAAGTCCGAAATATTTTTTCAATGGGGGCGGTTGTAACCCCCAAACGCCTATGGTTACAGCAAAAAAGAAAGGCCCATAAACTTTCCGCCTGGATATGGCACAAAAACACAAGGTAAATTATTTGTTTTATAGTGGGAGTGGGTAAAGTGTCACTGCAGTCAACCAGAAGTTATGTATCCATGTCATCACAATAATATTATTATGAATTATAATAACTAATCTATAACAAATAATATTTATGTTATATCAATTTATATTCATATATATATGTGTATAATAATACGTTATAATATATAAAATATAAAATTTGATTATTATAATACTTATTACCGGTATTTTTATAACACTAGGGGAGACCCCTGCGTGCTCCGCACGCCAACCCCCAATGTAACCTTCTAAAAATATATGTTATGTATTATTTATAATAAAGATGTAGGATTAATAATAACCTCAAAACTAAGATTGTAAATAATGTCAAATGTTCAAATTAAATTATTTCTTATATTCTATAACAGCAGTTATAATAATGGATAAAAGAACCAGCAAGGCTCAGGTCTAAACTTAAAAACCCTAACTTAAAAGCTAGAAATACAACAATAATTGCTTCAAATTTTGAAATCAGCTGTTAATAGAAATATTGGAGCTAACAGCTATATTATTATCTGTTATCAATTGGTTGCTATGGTAATAATTAATAAATGTAAATACATGTGTTGATTTATCATTCTGGGCCTAACCTAAGAATTTTTTCCGACTAAATTTACAAATATTGGAATAAAAAAAGGTTTTTATCGAAATGAATTATAGCCTATGTTACTCAGGGATAGTGTAGCTTTTTATTAGTAAAACTGTTTTTTTCAATCGGTTTAGTAGTGCCAGAGATGGGAGATTAGCCCCTACATACAAACAAACAAACACACAAACAAACAAACAAACTTTACCTCTTTATAATATGAATATAGATACCGTATATAAAACATTTTATATTTCCATCAGTTGCTCGTAATATTTATGTGTGAATAATAAAATTAAATCTTATAAGAATTATGTAATTTGATATAGTAATATAATATTTATAGTTGCTAATTTTAGGTTTTCTCGTTTCATTTATATTCAATGTCTTTGTCTTTTTATTGATGGTATTTTACTACTCCATCTGTTCATCTGCAAGTTTTGTACTCTATATTACAATGTTGTATACTATATTAGTATTATTTAATAAATGAATTGAAATTAAATCCGGCTTTTTGCCAGAGGTCCACGTCATCCACGTGTCAGTTTTAGACTTTTAGTTCATGTTGTAGTTGTAAGTTGTACCATTTTAGGTTGAAGCAACTCCTCAGTCAGGAGAGATCATATTTTAGGTAAATGTTATTGTTTGTACCGATTTTGGCAGTAAACTTACAAAATAATAGCTGTAATTATACAGGTGTGTGTTGAGGTTTATGTTATTGTTTATACCGATATCGAGCGTTATTTCATTTTGGCAGTAAACAAAATAATAGCTGTAATTATACAGGTGTGTGTTAAGGCTTAAATCTATTTAACTTATTAGCCTTGAGTAGATAATATGGCCTATATATGTACGATAGAGAATATAGGCTATTAGTTACTTTTATGGAAACCCCCTTTTGTTGTTAAATAATAAGCAAAGTACCCTGTACTACTTTTTTAAATATATTTTGAAAGTACAATTAGGCCTACTTCTATTCGAATAAGAGTACACATTTTTTTAAATGGGTCTTGCATTTTTTTTGCCAGATTACTTATGCCACTGGCAAATAACAGTAGGCCTACAGAATACGCCTTTATGCTAGTTATCCTACCTAGATTCTAGTAGTCTATGACCTTTTTTCATTAAAGTTAAAGTAATTATTAGATATAGGACTTAATGTCTTCAAAGTTCTTTTTTTTACGTGGCGCAAGTTTACTTTTCGAACCTAGGCTAACCTATGGCAACAGAAATGCAAGAATAATAAAAAAAACCTAAATGTATTCAACATTAAACAGTAAGCTAGAATGTAAAACGTCGTCTGCAAAAATATTAGGCTAGGGTCGAATGGTAAACTTATGCCTTTCGTCGCTAAACGACGGACGTTTTGGCTATTCAGCCATTTTCAAGTTTATTTTCAGGTTTGCCTTCGTCACATTACACAAACGATTACACATAAACAAAAAACACTTACACTCCGATATTATTTTAAATCTAATGATTCGTGATGTCCCGGTGCGTACTGTTGATATGCAAGTTAATCACCAGGAAGGGGTGTGGATTATCTACCGCGTCATATAACACGTTGAATTCGAAGTTTAGCTTTTCGTTCAATAACATAGTCCTATTCTACTATCTATTTTAAAGTTCTAGTATATTTCGAGCTGTTCTAGCGCTTTCATCAGCTTTGCCTTTTTATATCAATGTAGAATTTTGAACGTATCGTCAATGCTGTAGTAACCACGATCATTCTGAATGATATCTTCGGCAAATTTAGACTCGGTTCTTGTGAGGTTGTTCATGACAATCGCGACATGACAACAATTATAGGCTACTCCTGTGCCTTCAAATTTGCTTTTATTATTTATGTATGCATTCATTTTATTTTTTTGGTTTATAAGGGACCGTGTAGCCATGTTTGTTTGATATTTCAGGACGTCATCGAATGTAGTCGATTCATGAGTCAATAGGTTTAAATAATACAGGCGTTTAAGTGTTTTTTGTTTGTGGTACCTACCTACTTTGCTATTACTGGGTCAACTTTAAATTTTATGATAATTTAGTTAGGTAGAGAATATATTGAACAAAAACTAAAGAAAAAACAAAAAATTAAATGTCGGAAATTAATAATAATGATGAAAACTTACATTAAAAATTGTCTGGATCAGTTTCTGTATCACATTAAATTTACTATTCGACCCTAGGCTGATATTTTTTTAGACAACGATGTTGTTTCACATTCTACTGTTAAATTTTGAATACAGGTAAACATACTGTGACTAAATACTATAGGTTAGAACTTTTAGGCTATTTTTTTTAGTCTTGCATTTCTGTTGAAAAGCCATAGGTTAGCCTAGGGTCGAATAGTAAATCTGCGCCAAAGTACTGTGCAGTGGAAGTGTCCAATTCGTTGGGTTTTTAACATCGTAAACTTTTAAGGTACTAGCACGAAAAATATAATGTAGCCTTTCCTTATAGTCTGACAATAACAATAATTAATATAGGTACTAAGTTATATAATATATGTTTATAAATTGGAAACATACCGTACTGTAACTAAAAAGACTCAGTTAGATCTTCAGGCTATTTTTTTTTTAATTCTTGCATAACTTATATATTGAACAAGAACTAACGAAAATACACAGAAACTATTTATCGTATTAGTATAAACTTTACAAAGAAATGGGTTCACTTTAGAATAAGTCGCCTTTACGTAAGAAGGGTCCAGGGAAAGAACATGTTCAGTCACATTTTCAATATTTTACAGGACAGCCATTTAAAAGTTTAACGAGTTTTAAACATCTTTCTATAGTAATGAAATGTTAAAAAAATACTATTTAAATATGTTACTTAGGTATATTAAAATACACATAGCCTATATCATTGTAACAAATGTTATTTTTAATAACTAAAAGTGTAACGTAAAAAATAATAAAAAGTCACAGGACTGAACATGTTTTTTCCCTGTAAGGCAAGAAAATATGCTTTAAAATAGACGAAACTAAAACTTTACAAACATCTTAACATTTTAATAATTTATTCATCATATTATTAGCTTAAATTTTAAGATCTTCAAAATATTTGATGGCTTGCGGGTTTGAACAGAAGTTTGTCAGAGATTGAAGATCTTGATATTTTGCTTGAGATATAGCCAATGATCCTGTAAGTAAACAAACCCATTAATCTCTCCAATCTGAATAATGTTTAAGGAGTTTAAAAAATAGTTGCATCTAATTTTTTATGTTGAATTGTTTATACTTTTTAACACCATTATCAATCAAAGTTCACTATTACATGGACTGGAGTAGTTCCACATTGTTTCTAAACGAAATTAGAACTATTAGAACATTATGCTTTCAATAACTTACCCTCATATGCCAGATTTGGAAGGATGAATTTACCATCTTCAACTCTCTGCAATGGCTCAAGACCTCTTCATTTAAGCCTTTTTTCAATTGGTGGACGCATAGGATTTTTTTTCCTTGGTCCACCGTACAGTGTTTTGTAGCTCATGAAAACAGGCTCGGCTTATTGAACTTTAAAAACTTTAATCGGACGAGTTTTGCAGGCCAGTTTTTGATTGTACACTTTTTCTAGGTGGACTCCCCACTCTTTCACCATGTCTTGCTTTACTTCAATTACATCAAATGGCGTTGGTTTCTGTCTGCAATTGAGCAGAGCTTCAGCCCAATCCTGTGGCAGCTGAGCCTCGTTGTAATGTTTGGTACATGATAGTTTTTGGTAGGCCTATAGTCAAAAACTATTGCTTCTTTAGTTTTGTCTATTCTTGAGTGTTTCTTTGCATTTCTTTTCAACTTGTACCATTCATTGGCTTTTAACAAATGTATATCTTTGTCAGAAGATATACTGTTAATTTCAGTTTGTAGGTTTCCTTTAATTTCATTGTCATTGGTTGATAGTAGTTCAGATTTCAAACAGCTGATTTTTGAAGAATATAAGTCACACTGAGAACAAGTATCCTTGCGGGGATAACCAAAAGCAAGATTAAAAACTCGGTACAAAATATAGTTCTGTAGGTTTCATAGGATACATTACATTCAGGGTGTAGGTCTTTAAACATTTTGAATAATTTATTAACGTTAAGATCTCCTGGAAGATATTTCTTCTTTGTGTCCGCAAGACAGTAACGAACATCACTGGTTTTAAGACTTTTAATGTGTTCACGCATTTTGTTTTTAGTTTCTTCAGATAAAGCATGTCTGTGTTTATTGTGTTTTCCCCTCTGGTCCTTAGGAACATCACCCATATTTTTCAATGACTCCAAAATGTAGGCAACTTTGGCCCTGCCAATTCCATGAAAAGCCATAAATGCTTTTTTACACACTGTAATTTCAACAGGTCCACTTTCATTGACATACCTCACATTATAGGAAAAGTTTGCGTCTCTAAATTTAGCTTCAATGTCATCAACTCGTGGTCGACGTCTTTCAACTGGGACCACGGTTATTAGGCTAGAAAGATAAGCATTTACGGTGTCATTCGATCTAAGTGAATTCATTCTTTTTATTAAAGCTGTCTTATTATTACCAACCCTGTCAAAACACTTTAACTTACAATTGCAATTTTTTCCAGTTTCAAATGATTGAAGTTTAAGTTTCATATTAACCTGTGAAAGCCTACCGGTTTTCTTTCTCTTTTTTGTTATTTGTTGACTCGAACATGGCACATTTTCTTCTCTGTCCGTCGAATCCATGGTCAAAACTAAACATACTACTTGCACAATTCTCACACTATATACAAACACAAAATATTATCAAAATACTGAATACAAACAGCCTGCACTAACAAAACCAAATCATTGATATTTCAGTCACGGTATGACAGAAGTAAACAAAGATGCAAGTCATGCATCCAACTACAAGAAAATGTCAGAACTACCAACTGTTAAAACAAAATAAGCATGTTCTTTCCCTGCTTCACATGGACTGAACACTTTCTTTCCCTGTTTCACATGGACTGAACACGTTCTTTCCCAGTGTATGGTTTCTTTACACATACATATCTCTGGACTGGTCAGGTTGTTTTCCTGTATGAATAAACTATTAAAACATTCTTAATTGTTCTACCAACCAGATGGCATTAAAAACAGAAAAACACAGATTTTGGACTGAACATGTTCTTTCCCTGGACCCTTCGTATAAGACTGATTGAAAGCAATCAAGTTGATAAAAGGAGCGTGGACTTTGAACTTCCTTTTCGCTTAATGTGCTTATCTACAAGGTTTCCGACATTTTGTTTTTCGATAGTTCTTGTTCAGTAATATACGTATGCATAAACTAAACAAAAAGTAGCATTTTAATTTTAACTTAACAGTCTTTAGTCACACTATTTTTCCAATTTGTTAACATACATGTGTAAGTTAGTACAGTAGAGTCCCGATATTTCGAGTTGAATGGGACCGAGAGTACCTCGGATTATGAAAAACTCGAATTACACGGAATATATAGAGGTTAAGATAAAACTACTATTTATAGTCCTCGTATCTCCGAAAAAATTTAAGTTTTATTAAATATACACTATTTAGTATTGAACACTCAGGTAAAAAAGTAATTTTATAGGCTACTCAGTAAGAAATAGAAACTTACTTATTAAAGAAATCATAAATAGTTTTTTGTTTAACTACACTGCAACGTTTACGAGGTGCGATGTCATGCCAGGGGGATACGGCAGTGCCGGGAAAAGTTTGTTTTGATGTTATTTTTGTATATACAGTAGAGCTTGGATAATTCGAACGTCTTTAATTTGAAATTACCATTAATTCGAAGTTTTGGTTCGGTCCCTTGAACTTTATATGATAACAATGTAATAAAACTATGGATAATTCGAAGTCAACTTCTTTAATTCGAAGTTGTTTTTCAACACTAAAAATAAAATCTTGTGCTGTGAAAGGGATCGCTGGATAAATAGGTCACTGTCTGGTAGAAAGGAGGCTGGACATAGGGGCAGGACTTACATGTTTGTACACGTATTGTAATTCTAGTTGCGTCACCGGTTTCCAAGAATTTTGCCTTCCGAGAATTCTCTAGGTACCCTACCGATACTGTAGTTTGTCATTGATGCTCTGTCTGTTGTTAAATCTCAACAAAACCTTTTGTAAACAGAACAGAACAATCATATTGTTTATTGACACTTGTACTGCGCATAACTCTATCCCACTTATATGAACAATGTTGCGGTTATTTTTTCCCCCTCCCCGAACATGACTTTAGTTGTACAACCAATGGATCAGGGCGTTATAAAAAATGTTAAGCATTTATACTGGCGACTTACTGTACTAACGCTCTTGACAGATTCATTCGAAAACAAAAATTTAAAGATCGGTATTCTTCAAGCAGCAAGAATGTGTCACAATGCATGGTCACATTCAATGCTATTTGTGGCTCGAATTATACGGAACCTCGGATTATCGAGACTCGAATTACCGGGACTCTAATGTATATTAATTTTATTGTCTATATATAACGTTTCCGATATTTAGCTCTTTATTTTTTTGTTAGTTCTTGTTCAGTACCGACTAACAATTGTTATAACGTTAAGTAACTAGTAGTACCATAGATCATGAATAATAAAATAGATCTTGCATGCATACGGGGGCTGTGTGCCGAAAAAAAGGTTGTCGCGAAAATAGTGTATGATCGCGCCGCGAGGTAGCACTAGGGAGAAATCATTGGTAGCAATGGTGTTTCACACAGCTTCCGTCGTTTCCCCAAT
This sequence comes from Philaenus spumarius, assembly GCA_018207615.1. Lineage (NCBI taxonomy): Eukaryota > Metazoa > Arthropoda > Insecta > Hemiptera > Aphrophoridae > Philaenus > Philaenus spumarius. The sequence goes on from JAGFPH010000486.1 coordinate 545,449, forward strand.
AGATAGCGCTACTATCGTCGAATTTCAAGTGGAACGAAATATTGCATTGGATCGGAGTTCTATTAGGTTATCCAAATACAAACAATGGTAGTACCGGCCATGGCTATATAGCCTACCTATGTTTACAAACTTTTACAATACTTTAATCATGCGAATGTTTTTGATGTACCACTACTTGTTTAAGCTTGGATTGAGTAGCCTACCTTTTTTTAATAAAGTAAAAAGTTCTACTAACTTATATAGGCCTACTATCTTTACAAACTGAAAATATACTGTGACTGGAGACTAGTTAGTTTGGCCTCAGGTTTTATTTAGGTGGCAACACAGCTATGATAGAAAGATATTAGTGCAGATGCGGGTGACCGACAGTTCTAATAGAAAGACACAAAATTTCCCTATTTCCTCTATATATAAAGGAGCTGTACACTTCACTGATGATAGGCAATACAATTTTAACAATCTAATGCAAGTAGTACGGAACAAAGAACAACTAAAACTTGGATAGGCTAATTAACATCTAGGCAAGTATCAGCCATGATTTAACAGCATTTCCAGATTTTTTGATCATGTTTAGAGTACTACTAACATGTAATGTTTAGAAACTAAAAACAGCATTTAACAAGTCCTTTTTTTTTGAAAACTAAGAAGTGTCTCCAAGTTATGTGTGACTAGAGTCTGTTTAAAGTTAATACTTCAGATATTTTTTTATATATTTATTGGTTGCAACTTTGTTAGCCCTATAGAAAATAACTTGATTGGTGTTATTAACTATGTACATTATGTTTAGAAACTAGAAGCATGCTATGATTAGGGAATGTAAGTTGTTCAGGTTATTTTTTGGTGGTTGCAATTCTGTTGTAAGAAATAATATAAATGGTAACAGTTTTGAAAATACAACCATTTTAAAATATATACTTAATGTATGATATAGGTTAACTCAAAAGATATGAAATAGAATTTGGAAAATTTCACTGAAATCTTTTTTTATCCAGAGTACTGAGACTATTTGTCTAGGACTAGACTATAATGTATAAATAAAAAATGGTATTATATTGGTTACAAGTTGCTAAAGTTATTTATTTTGTTAATTTTCAATTTAACATATTAGAATATATAAAAATTATTTATAATCTAAAAGAAAATAGATTGTTTGTAGTCGGTACTGTTAGTCATCAACTCTGTTCGATGTCTTAATAGATCTGAGGGGGGGGGAGGCATGCTGGCTTATATGAATTAAAAATATATGCACAAAGTAACTTGTTTAGAAATTAAAGGGCTTCATAAAAATAGGTCAATATAGTCCTATAATTCTTTTCTAGTTGAAATTTATATCTTAAGGGATTTTGAAAACTTCTGCTAAAGGAATTGTTCGTTGATGCTTACTATTATTTATATAGTTCTCTGAATAATTAAGAAAATTGATTTGGAATTCCCTTTTGGGTTTTATAGGTCGGTTTGACATTAATTACAAAGTAGGCCTACTTATCGAGTTTTTGTAGTTTGGAAGTTGGTTTGTAACATACTTTTTTTAACACTTCTAAAACACAACTATTCACTTTGGCGGTACAACAAACAATGCAAGCGCCCTTTTGTCTCTTCGCCCTCCTTTCCAGCACAAGGCAAAACTTTTTCATTGGAGGCTTGGATTCATTGACCAATAGCAATCTTTCTGTACGTTTCAGTTGAACCTGCAATTTTGTTTGAAAATTTATTAATATTTTTACTAACAGTTTTATGTGCGAAGTATCACTCCTAAATAATTATATATTTGAATTTTGAGTTAAAGTTACAGTGTAAACTACAATTAATAATTATATTTAACCTTCTATCTGGCAAAGAGTAGGCCTACCTGGGGTACTCTTAAAGCGTCATCCACTGGCAAAGAGTACCTCGGGTACTCTTTTAACAAGTGTTTTTTAAATCAAAGTTTTCGCATCTAAAGTAATATTTAAATAAGTCATATTATATATGACATTGTGCGTAGAACATTCTAAAGATTAATTGAGTATATAGTTTATTACATTGTGACACATAAAAAATGCATAAAAAATATACAAAGTCACGTAAGAAATGTTGAAATGATGTTGAGTTCGTCTGTTGCGATAGAACACGAATAAAATGCTCATTTTTTTATGGGTAAACTTGGTTTTGGAATCATTTTGATTACTCCACTGCTTAGGTCAAACATTTTCCTTTGAAAATATTTGTTTTGATTGTCACTACCTTTTATCAACAAATAGTTACAGATTTTTTATGTAATACCTTACACAAACAGTTTCTATACTGGTAAAGAGTACCTGCACGTATTGATTAGTTTTTAGCAATTACCTATTTAGTAGTATTATAAACCAAGTATTATTTGCCTAATGTCCTACTCCAAATTATAATATATTCTTAATTTCTAATATAGGCTATTATTAAGGAACAAACAGATGATATATTTTATAATACCTTACACAAACAGTTTCTATACTGGTAAAGAGTATAATATTCTCTGATGATTGATAGAAATGCCACAATTTGCGGCGTCAATATTATAATATTCTTAATCTTATTTTATAAGGCCCAAGTTGTTGGTGCCAGGTTTAATAACCCTTGACCCTACTTAGTTCAGGCCAATAGGTTAAATTTGCCTAATGTCCTACTCCAAATTATAATATATTCTTAATTTCTAATATAGGCTATTATTAAGGAACAAACAGATGATATATTTTATAATAACATGTGTCTAAATTATTTATTTATCTTTGTTGGTACAATTTAACATATACAAATTGGAATTTGGTTCTATATTTCAATTAAAGTTCTGTATAATATATGGCTCTAGACCTAGCTCAGTTTTTATATCAAAGGTAATTTTTGGGTTCTCAACAATACAAATATAATAAGTAATCTTTAATTCATTCTCGGGGCAGGGCACTCGGCTGCCATGACTGCATTATTTTATAATTTCACGCATTTCTAATTCTATTGTAAAAGTTCAAAAATCGTTTTGGGAAATGGATTAATTGCGGTTATGAAAAGTTTTGTTTGATCAACTATTTCTGCTTTCCTCAAAGTTTATGGCATTGTAAGTGTCATTTTAATAGAACAGAGTATATCACTCTCTGTTAACTGATTGCACTGATTCTAATACTGTTTATAATAATTGGATATAATCGTAAATTTCTTCAAGAACGTATTTGGCTTCTTTACTGTATGGATGCAACAATCCGAATGCGTAGTTCACTTTTGAATAAACCGCGGCCACTTCCGTGTTGTTCGGCGCACTTATACCTTCACACTAATTTGATTGTTTCTGTACTCCGCTAAGGCATGTAGTACGGATTTTCATCATATTTTGGTGTATTTGTTAATTTTGGGAATCATGACAATTATTTCTCGTATAAATATCAATGTAGTAATTTACTTCTGTCATTAAGAATTGTTAAAACAGTTATTAGCTATTAACCGAAATATATTAGCTCGTTATTTCCTAATCGTGACGTCATGATAACTATTGATTTTTTTTTTATTCCTTGTTAAACTTAATCAGTTTGAACAGCTGTTCTAACATAAGATTCTCTATGGCTTATTATAATTGGAATTTACAATTGTTTTGCCTACAAATAATAATAAATGTTGAGTTTACATCGTTATCTTAGCCTAATTGTTTTTATTTTAATACATCGAGATTTATACTAACAAGTACTGAACAGTAGGCTAGTCTGTTCCCTTCATTATATTATTGGGATCTGTTAAACGTGTGTTTTCAAATAAGTGTATTTCGTTTGTGATTTGTTTTGATACAGTTCAGAATCTTATGGAATGATGTTAAATAAAATATGTTATGTTCTTATTGTGCCGTGAAGTAATTGATTTGTGTGGAAATGTCTAAATTTCTGTTTGCTTTACATCTAGGCTATCAGCTGTCATGCCGGCCTCAAGGTAGCCCCATTTTTGTCCACTCTATTATATTATGTTTATGAAATATTAAATAAAATGTGTGATGGGATTTTGTGCCGTTATAAGAGTACCTGCACATATTGATTAGTTTTTAGGAATTACCTATTTAGTAGTATTCTAACCAAGTATTATATACCTATCGATTCATATTGAAATTATCTTTAAATTGATACAAGTATCGAAAAGAATTAAACAGTTCTTAGTTGATACAGAAGGCCGGGAAGTTTACGAATATTTAGTTTTTACCGTTTTTTCCGACTTAGAATAGCTATTTTAGTCAAATAATTTATCATAGTTAGCCCACTCTTTTTCCAGTTTTTCAGACTGAAACTGTGAATTTGTCTATACTGTAATAATAGCCTACTTACCAAAAAATATGTGTATTATATTTTAGATTAAGTTAGGCCTCTTTTTCAGCTTTCTTGGAAACATATTTTGTGTTTTCCTGATCTATGATAAATTTGGCTAAAGTTTGCAATTAGCCTCCAGACCATATTGTAGTTTATAGAACACATGTTTTTTCTTCTTACTAAATAATTTGTGTATTATATTTTTGTATATTTAGAACAAAATTAGGCTTAATTTTATGTCTTTTTGTAAATATATTTTGTGTTTTTGTGAACTTGGCTAAAATTAAGAATACACCTCCGTACCATATTTTAGTTTCTAGAAGAGAAATTTTTCTTATTTAGTAAATAATTTGTATATTTTTAACAGGATTATTCCTTTTTGTGATGCCTTTTTGCAAACATATTTGTGTTTTTACAAACTTATTTACTCGTGGAAAAACAAATTCTAGTTTATAGAATTCAAAATATATATTATAAGATACCTCACAAATTTACACTTGGAGTGATTTTTTGTAGGATATATTATATTATCCTTTGTAATATAATATAGTTTAGAAACGCTAATTTTGAATATTGACATTTTTATAAATTTTTTAATACTTGAAGGTAATATTTTGTAAATTTCCCAAAAATTACTATTTTGTCTCCCATAAACATGTTAAAAAAAATTATAACTTTTTTATTCTTTTTAGTAGAAACTTATTTTGTCTACATTTTGTATATATCTTGGATTTATTATAGCCTACAATTTGTTTGGCATTTTTCCTAAGAGCCAACTTTTGACATTTCCATTTATCAAAATAGTTTTTTTCTATTTGTGAAGCAATTATTTTTTGTATGGTAATTGTTCCAAAAAATCAAATTCACAGAGAAATGTTCTCAGTACTTTTCTGAACACGGAAATGTATAATAATGTATACCGGTACTTTACTAAAATGGATTAGATTATAGAGGTGTTTAAAAATGACAATGTGTTCAAGTAGGAAAAACATGTCTGCCAGTATAGAAATTTCTAACCGCCAGATGGAAAATTTCAGTTTTTTAAAATTTTTCCTCCTTGCAAAATTAATTGGTCTGTATATTGTGTTCATCTTTGAACATCAACCATTACAATGGTGCCAAGAGTACAATACAATACAATACAATACAACTTTATTGCTTTAAAGTACAGTGTACATAAGCAAGA
>JAGFPH010000487.1:0-18298 GCA_018207615.1 Philaenus spumarius
GTATATATTTCATGATAAAAATTAACTGTGAATTATTATATGAAATAACTTTTCTGTACCATTTAAAACTGAATTTTGTTTAAAGTTATCAAGTTTTATTAACAGCTGGGTCATGTCATCAAGGCAATTGACACCAATTAGTCTTAATAGAAGGATATAAATACAAGTCCGTTTACATTTTTTTTTCAGAACCTACTTTATTCTAAATTTAAATGCATGGGAAATACCAATTTAAATACATATTTGAAAATTAAATTCGTGGATGTAAAATATTTGTAGTTTGTAGGATTGGCACCACTGTTAAATTACCATCATGATTATTTTATATTTTTTGAGTATGATTGTATGAATCATAAATCGACAGAGCGTACATTCTAGTGCCATTTTGAAATGCCTTATATTTGTGTAAGGCATTTCCATTATCCATTAAGACTATTTAATAATTTTATTATTAGTTATTAGGACATGTGGTATCATTTGTGTGTTAAAAAATCAATACAAGACGTTTAAGGAATATAAATCAACTCCTGTTATCAAGTGACTAACAACTAACGGAACATAAACTTAGAGATCTAAGCCTACTTTAAAGAAAACAATAGGCTATATTTAATAACATAGTTTGTTATGTAAAATACAAAAACTATCAGGCAAGGAGCTTTTGCCCATTTTTTATAAACAAAAATAACAATAAATTATAACTTTTTGGAATTTTTCATTGATATTATAAAAAGTCATGAATGGATCACTTTATTTCCAATGGGTCATTTATAGAGAATTAAAAACCTACACAGTGGTTTTTTTATAGACCTCGATTTTCCTGGGCCATTTTTCACCTAGAAAAGTTAGAAAACGCTTCAAATTGATAATTTTAAAACAATTCATATCTTTGTTAATTTACAATATTAAGAGCAGATCTTTCGAAAAATTATTGTTTATTATGTGTACTTCAAACAGGCATAAGATGAAATTTGTCACATTAATAGTTTTTGAACAATTGCACAGTATAAACAATTTAGGCCATTATCTTGCATAATGTGCCCTATTAAACTGTGTGGCCATTTTAAAATTTACCAAACGGATTCTGAATGTAGGCATTAAAACCTACAATTTGTTTATCTTCCATTTTTTAATAGGGTTGATAAAATATGATAATATTGCTTCTGCTACCGACGGCGAAAGAGGTAGTGGGGGAACCAGCAACGAAAGAGAAGAGCAGGCTATGCACATCAGGTGTCGCGCCGTGGTGTACATTATATCGTAATTCTATAATTTAATAGATATATAAAATATTTATAAATATATTAATAGGAAGTATTTAATATTTACAGCTTTACCTTAGGGAATTTAGACATTTTAATAAGTGAAAATTAATTGAGGAATAAAGTAAAAGTTGGTACCAAACTATACAATTAGTTTAATTATTATTCATAATTTCATCCATTTTTTCTTTAATTTAACATGAGAATTTTATCCTTAAATGTTTTGCTGATTTTGATTTCATTTTAACATTTTCTTTAAATAAAAGAGGGGAATTAATATCTAAAAACAAAAACGTTTTGTCAATTCTTTGTAAATAATTCGACCACGCAGCTGGACCGCTGACGTGAGTTGAGCAAATTTCCAAAATTAAGTTTATATGCCTATGTTTTAGGGTTTCAACCAACAATTTGAGAAATAGGTCTACTGACGAAGGTGTTGAACAGCTGTTTGTGTGTACGCAATATATTAGTAGAGTTTGTTTGCGCCTAGTGGCCTCGCGAGTTTGCACCACTTGGCTTTGAACCGGGTACTTTTATGGTATTTTACGTTTTGGTCGATTTTGGGGGAACCAAGCGAGCTATAAGGTCGCGTAAAAAAAACAAAATGTGCAGAATAACATCCTACATTTATATTTTTAGAAAAAACTCAAAAAAAGTTTTATTCTCATAGTAAAAATGTTAAAAAATAGTTACTTCCGGTCAAAAAACGTACTTCCTGTGGTTGGATTATTTTGGCTAACAAACTCGTCCGAGCGACATAGACAACCAACATGTGTACCAAATTTGAACCAAGTCGGACTTAAAATGCGGCCGCTAGAGTGCGAACACATATATACATATATATATATGAATTTTAATGACACCCCAAAACGTGTTCTGGGGACCATGATCGGTGCTCATTTGCTACTCCCGACCTTGCGTCTCACCATAAGGGCCACTGCAATAGCTCATTTTTCCTATGGAAATTCGCTAATAACACAGTCATCAAATACTAATAAATATATCTCAGATAACCTATAGTTATGAACTAAACAGTAGTATTTCAACCCCAACTTTTCACATCAAGATATAAGTAAAGTTAATGAACAACATTAATGAATCTAACAAAAAATTCAATATTCGGCAATCATGCAACATGTTTAGACATTGTATTAGAATCCACTGTACTTCAAATTGGTCTATATTTCATCTCGATTCAGAGTTGGAATGTACTCACGTACCTAAGTTTGAAGATCTAATGTTCAAAAATGAGCTGAGAATAAAAAAGAAATATTTTCTTTAAAATGACTACAATACACAAAAATTACTAAACATGTTAAAATCTATGAGTTTATATGGGTCTCGCATACAACCAGTACTGAATACTCTTTTATGAAGATATTTTAGCACCAAATGTTAATAGTCACAGCAAATTTATCTCCAACTTTATTCTTGTAGAACAATTCCTGCAGTGTTTAGAAGTAAATTTTTCCATTTAGTGATATAATTATTATATTTCATGACTTAATTGTAATGGCCTTATTTAAACCTTGACACATTAAGAGCACTTTATATGAGACATCAAAATAAGACGCACATCTTGAAGATTAAATATCCTATTTAAAAATATTGAATTTTAATAATAGATAACTCAATTCCATTCATATTTGTTTATGGTACTTGTGTATTATACAGACCCTTTTTTAAAGTATAAAACTCAAAACATCCTTTAGCAAGTATTTTGAGGTTCTGTCATCTGTCTAAAGCCAAAACAAATGAAACTAACACAACTTCTACTTCCATTCAACCTTTAAAGACTGTAAGAAAAGTTACCCAACATTGGAACTTGAAAGGGCAGATTTTCCATTATTTCACTATAAATCATAAATATAATTTTGTTTACTCCGACACAGTAGCTAATACCCAAACATATAGAAAGAATTTTGGGAAATGCAAAAAAAACCGAGGAACTAGTTATCAGGTAAAAAACTACTTGGCCGAGAACCAGCTCTGTAGCACAGAGATCAGAACCAATACAGCCCTCCAAAATTGGCAATATTTTTGCAAAAAAGTAATTTTTAAATTTGTTCAACTTTCGACCCCGAAATCGAATGTTGTAGCGAATGTTATTAGCTTTAACTTAAGCACAAAACGACACCTGTAGGTCTAACAGTTTCCTGACAATGATTCAAAATAAACAAAATGGGAAAACTGCATTTTTCACAAATCGGCTCTGTTGAGTTCTCACGAGGTGTATTTTGAAAGGAAAACCATGTAAATCAGCAAGAAACATATATTTAGTCTATTAATAATGTATTTACAATGTAATTAATTTTTTTTTTTAATGTTATCTATATATATATTTACGGGAGATATTGTTGGGTTGGAATAGTTCATTTTGCCCGCTTCGTGGATGGTTCGAAATCGTCAGATTCATCTTGAAAAATAGATAGCAGATCGTGGATGTCGTCTTCTCCTCCTTCGGCAATCTGAATTACAGCGACGTTACAGCCTTTCTTGCACCTGCATGATAGAAACTTCAGAAGGGAGGGGGTACCACTTCACTCATCATTGTTGTTGGAATGAGCCCCTGATCTGTCTTCTTCCATCCCCATTGAGAGGCATCTTTTTCCATCCAAATGATTTATCCCTTAAAATGAGCATTTTTCTCGATTTTGGGGTTAAAAGTTAACCCAAATCTTTAAATTTCACTGTTTTGGAAATAAATAGCCAATTTTGGAGGGCTGTATTGGTTCTGGTATCTGAGCTTCAGAGCTGGTTCTGATCTCAAATTGCAGCAAATTTAATCTACTTTAAAAACGCAAATAACATGTTTTATGAAAAAACGCATAGTTTAGGAGATATAGTTAAAAAACTGAAAAGGTGCTACGAAGTTACCACAGGTCATCGTAGCTGCAAACTTGGATATACACCACTGGTAGTGGTGCTAACAACATTTAAAAAAATGAGAACTAGCCTTTATATTACCCTTTGTATTTGAAAGTATAAATCTCATTTACCATATGCGTTTGGTTGAATAATGCAAGTATTTTATAACCATGCAAGACAAACATTTCATTGTATAAAGAAATGTTAATTATAATATGCCAAATATTGCTGGTTATTTATTTTAAAGTTTTCTTTATAAATAGATTTTGCTAGCACTATTACTTACTAGAATTGCCTAACAGCGAATTTATAAACAACATTAAATCAGGTACTGAAGGAACAGAATGTCCAGACTAACAGCAGCCATTTAGATAACCATTCAACAGTTATCTTTGTTTAAAATACATATTTAAAAAAATGTCTTAACAAACACAAGTGTTCGTCCTAAAAAAGTCATTGATCTCAAAATAAAAAGTACTCAATTTCATAAATATAAGGGATTACATTCTGAAATAAGTTGAAACTATACAATAGAGTGATTCAACAAGAAACTTTCAGGACATGATCTATTAGTGAAAAAAACCTTTATGTTTGTCACTAAACAAGGAAATTTTTTTGTAAAGTTAGCGGTTTTCAAGATATTTTACATTAAAAATTTGAAACGGCTACCATTTTTAAAATATATGAAAAAACGTTTTGGTTTTGTACATGGGTAAAAGATGTCAAACCAATTATATATCCAAAATTTGCATTTAATATATTTCCTATATCCAAAGACATTAATATTTTGTAAAAAAAAACAAAATGGTGGATAACTGGAAAACGAAGCATTTCCGAACCTATGTTTATATGAACTTTTTTCTATATTTTCACTAGTAGAACAGGTCCTGAAAGTTTCTCCATTTCTTCATGAATATATCAATGCTCTTTAATACAGGCTATTTACATTCATGCATGCAAATCACTATGAAACATTGTGAATTGTTTAGATGTATGTAAGGTGTATGACTAGATCAAGCAGAATGCCACTGATATCTAGCAAAATTCCTGCAACACCAAAATCTTACAAATTGGCCTGCTTGTTTTAGATTTTTTTTTTTTTGCCCGAGAATTGCATTTTGTTTTTTAATTCGATTTAGTTTGTTGTGCGTATGTCAGACATAAAATCAAAATGCGCAAGTCAGACATGTGCACAATGTCATCAGTTGAGGCATGCGCCTTAGGTAGGACCGCACTGATAAACTCGAAGCGGATGAAGTCCAAGAGGTCAGTCAGAAGTTCAATTGTTGAAATGACATCATGAATAGCGACCGTGATATCAGTGCGACTTACCAGAATTCTTCTTACCGAAGTCACCGATACGGTAAGGTATTGCAAAACTAGTTATTAATATCTTTTCCCGTTAAGTTTACATATATTATTACTGTTTATAAATAATACATGCTTTTTAAAGAATTGAATGCTAAGATATTATCGTTTAATGTTATACTATAAGAATTATATGCACGTATTATAAGGAAGGTTGTGATTTGCTTTGCTTTTTGCTTTGTATCGGCTTTATACAAATATTACTTTATCAGCGTCCTTTGCAGCCTAATTACTAAACATGCCTACCGATAACAATTATTAGTACAAGTAGTAATTCAGCTTATAATTCAAACATTTCTAATTTACCATTCCTTGAGAATCTAAAGGTTCCATATTTAGAATACTACTACTATAAACACCTCCCCACTACGCTGCTATTTTTAATTATTCGACAATAACATACATCCTACGTTAACCTGAAAATAATCTACTGGTTTTGCAATTTTACCTTTCCTTATAACCTATCCGGGCTATGATGATAGCCCATTGTGCAATGGGTATAAGCTTTGGACACTGGCACCTAAACTAAGCCAAACTCATATCATAATACTCAATCAAATATAAAGTTCACCCCTGGAACGAATCCCAGCATTGCTGAATTATCCTAAGTAAACGATTCGATCTAATGCTAACTACGAAAGTCAATTTAATAGTATCTTTCAGTTTTACCTTTATTTTGGTACGACTGAAAGATCCGTTACAACAGGGCCGCTTTTCCGCTTAGCCACATGCCTAGGGCGCAAAATGAGGGAAATTTTACTTAATACATTTATTTCTAGTTCAATGTACAAACATTTTTTCACACAAGTTTTAACAAACGGAGGACAAAAAATTACAATTACAACCAACGCCCAGCGAGCATGTACCTATGCGTTGTGTGTGTTCGCGCAAAGCAAAAGGCTGGACTGTTACTGCATCTGGTACTGTTTGCAGGCACCAAGAGAGACAAGACACTGATGAATACAGTACTCCGTTTTCAGGAGAGTTAAGGGAAAATAAAATCCCTCGTTAAAAACAGCCCTGCATCAAAATGAGGTGTAAATGGACCGCTTTAAAAAAACGGATAAACAAATAATGAAAAAATGTATCACTTTACTCACTTGACTAAGAAATTTGTTTGAATAGAATGAATCAATTGAGGAAGGCAACAAATGAATACACAAAAAAACTGGAAAATGTCTTGTATAATTATTGGGGCAGTACATTTTATCTTTATATATTTTACAAAATTTAATTCATATTTATTCATTTACAATAATTGACTTAAGAAATAACGATATTATAATGATAATTATATTTGTTACCAAGCAATGTTCGAACCCAACATTAAATCTAACTTCGATTGTACCGGTTGCCTTCTCCTCTTTTATGAGTGTCTTTGTACTCATCCATATTTCTTGCTCTCGCCAATGTCTCTTCATCATCATTCTCTATTTTCATTTCTTTTTCTTCGTCTTCTTTCTCCTGTATCACGTCTGCATTTGCTTTGTTTGACATATTTTGAAGAGATCTGGCATTTGCAGTAGCAGCATCAGGAAATCTGAAAACATATATATTTGTAGAAGATTATTTTAATGCACTTTGTAACAATTCAAAATATATTATAAAACTTAAACGCATGAATATCGAGAGTTCTATTAAAATAACTAGAGGGAGAAAGAATGACCTCAGGAATTTCATTCATTAGACTTGTGTAGCCTAACGACATCTAGTGGGAAATATGTGAACTCCCAGAGAAAGATGTAAAATGTTAACTAATCCGATTTCAAAACTAAAATGAACCAATTAAATTAAATTACTTCCCGATATTTTCGACATGCACTTCTCATATCAAAATCACGCAAAATTTAAACATCAATCCAAGAAAAATACTACTTTAGCCCAATGCTAAACTATTTAATAAATATATGTATTTGAAAGTCAAAATATTCGCCTAACAAACATCGATATCAAAACGGAAACCGTAAGGAAAATGCAATTTACATGAAAACTCTAAACTCTAAAAGAAAACCGATATAGCCTATAGACAGAATGGATATTTTTACATACAAAAAGTTTTTGACAAAATCACCAAATATACACCGTTTAAACAGAACAATTGGAAAACCAACTTAAACTCATTTACAATGTACTACGGTAGACATCTTCCTTTATGGTAACCACGCCCACGACGAGAGAACCGCCTGTGATTGGACCACAAGTTTACACGGAATACAAAATCATATATTTGTTCATTTATTTAAGTTCTGAACATAAAAAACTTAGATTATAAAAGAGGTACCAGTAATATGGAGTTATTTAAGTATTTTATTTAATGTATCTATTATTTCCCCCTATTATAAAATAACTATTAACCATTCTTTTAATTATGCCACCTTTAAATAAATAATTTAATACCCAATAAGAAACAAAATTTGAACTAATTCCTTCATAAACACTCACAAACACCACCACCCCAAAGTGTAGATACAGTAGGCAAGTCCGCAAAAGTTCCGGAGTGTAACAATAAAATAATTTAAATAATTTTTATTCTTGTAAAAGCTTCTAAAGCAAGCAGTCACCAAATTGGTCTGTGCTACGCATTTTAAGCAATTGAACATTTTCAAATTGAACATAACTATTGAAGACATTAAATATAACTGAAAGAAGAACCTAGAGTCCAGATTAAATCAAATATAGCTGAAAATCGAAGTAAAACGTTAAGAAAGAAGTAATAACATTTGGTGAGACCTTTCCGATTATACCTAGGTTAAATTGTGATTCTTTTATATATTAGTGGTGAAACCACAGATTATTTACAAACTATAATCTATTTTAACATTATTCCAGACACAAACAATTAATTGTAAATAAAATAATCAGAACTATGAACTCAGTGTCTTTTACAATCTAATCGTATTCACCCATACTACCAATATCATACCAAATTAACCCTTCATAATAATTTTCTTATCCTTTCATTCAATTTTTGTTTCTTAAAGCTGTATATATATATTTCTAATATGTCTTTCTTGTTAATACTAAATAAAGCTTAGGAAAAGACGGCACCAACCTACCCCGAGATAAGTTTACTGATAATTAGTTGATGAACAATAATGAACATTATTTAATGAATCATAAATAATTTGTGATATATTTTTTATGTCAAAACTATTTTCATTGATATTGAATATTTCTTTGCCTGTGTTTAAAGAACCCAGATTTCGTCATTGTTAATTGTGTCGTTAATTATTTGACCAGATACAAGTTAGATAAAGCCTATATTAAATAATATAACTTTATTATTGTGATACGCTTATATTTTGATAATCTAACTTCATAAGTGAAGCTTTCTATAGATAACTTTTATTATAACAAATAAATGTGTTGTTGTAATTTGGCACCTCAACGTACAGGATTAATAGAAAATTTAAAATTAAAAAAAAATTTACTAAAGTGTTGTAGTAACTTTGTAGATAAAATCACAATAACTTTTATTTAAATTGTAACAGCTTGCATCACTATGTAGATAAAAGTAATTTCAAATATTTGTATAGAACTTATTTTAATTACCTATTGGCAAATTGAAAAAAAAAAGGTTTTTACTAGTGTTTATAATTGAATAGTTTACTTAAAAGAACAATTTTAAATGTTAAGGTATTTGAAAATGTTTAGACCAGAGTTTTAAATGAAGTATTTAATAAACAGGTTTAATTGGCTTTGTCTTATTTGAAAATAATAACTAAGAATGTTTTTTTTTAGCAAGTTAAACACATTTAAAATAATTTTAATTTCATCATATAACTTACATTCCTTCTCTAACACGTTGGTCATAGAAATCTTGAACAGACATTGTTGCCAAACTTGGATACCCAGCCCCAAACACTCTTTTTTGTAATTCATCTCGGGTAATAATCACAGGGACGAGTGGCTTAGGTTTAGGAAATTTCTTTTTTCCTTCATTCAGATCTAAATTTTCATCCGTCTTCATTTTTTCCATATATTTCAAAATACTTTTCTCAGTGTTTAAACTCTCTAACTCTACAAGGCCTTCTGAGACCGCTGACTTTATTAAAGATAAATAATACTTTCTACGTAAATCATCGTCTGTGCTTGCCATATTCAATCGTTTTCGCAGTTCCTTAACATTGCTGAGCAAAGTCTTCTGTTCGTTATACCTTTGTATTTTAGCGGCTCTGGATTTTGCCGCTGAAGATAAATCTAAAGAGGGTGAATTGGTTGGTCTTGAAACAGTCTTTTCGCTCTCTTCTGAAGATTCTAATGGTTGAGGAATTTCAACATCAACTATTCCATAATCTTTACACCTCTGTATGTAATCTCTAAAATAAATATCAGCCGTCTGTACAACATTATTCCTATCTAAGCTAGAAAGTTTCAATGTAAGGTTCCCCAATACAAACGGAAGCAAAAAGAATTTTAAATCACTAGTGGCAATTTCTTCAATGCTTTCATTTGTACTGAATAGGTTTGCCATTGATACCATTTGCGTAGTCTCTTCCAGCTGTTTAATTGCTGATTTTATCTGGTGCTGCAACAAATCAAATAATAATATTAATATATGAAGTAAAATACCATAGATATACAACTACTTTGTTTTTAATTACGTGAAGGAAAATATTAGGCACTTCTCACTAATTCAATCTTTTTTTAATAAAAAAGTATTACAGCCTAAAACAGTTAGTAACTTAAAATAGTATACGAGTGTGACTTTTAAATACTTTAAAATTACTGCAAATTTACTTTAGCAAAATGAAGAACATTTTTAACTGTTAGGCTTTTATATGTGCGCCAGCAGAATATTCCGTATACAGTCCACATAGCAGGTCTAAAAAACATGTAGTCCTCCATTGTTTTTAGTATAATCTGTTTCTTCAAGGCATTAAGAATGAAAAATCTGCAGGTTGCCACTTTGTCACGATTGAATGAGATAATTTAAATGTTCAAGATGGAGGCTAAGAAGGCTTCAAAATCATCAAAATATATCGGACATATCTTTCTTATATAATAGACCGGATAATCATTTTGGCGTGTAATATTATGTTTTAGGGTCAGGGAATATTTACCAATAATGGATTATTTTGGTGATGAAATATACATTTATAATAGGACATGGTTGGTAACTTGAAAACTATATAATTTTAAAATTGCACTTATTATAAAGTAAACAAAACCAAAAAACCATTTAAAATTATGAACTAATTAATTTTATTTTCATCACTTAAATTGTCAGTTGGAACGAACTTTGTCCATGGATTACATGTTCTTTGCCGTAGTAATAAAATACTGTACATTTTTATTTGAAGAAGATAAGTCTACCTGTACATTGCATTAAAATAAGGGTACCTTTTTGCACAACCACAGCATACTAATTATTAATTGAGGTGAGAGATCTGTTGTCCAAAAGGTAAAGTTACAAGAATCAGGCTTATATTAACAACATCTTATATCTCGAATTCTTTACTATTTATTGGTTTGAATTTTCCTCAAGCACAGATTTCCAAATACATCCTCATTTCATACGTTTGGTAAATGTCTCAGTTGTAGATAGTAAGGCGCACAGTTATCATGATCTTGTTCTTCTTTTTAGTTCCCATTTACTCAAATTTTAATAATTTTAATCCTTTTTGAAAAACTCTCACACCAGTTGGTTTTCCTATACCATAAAGAAGGGATACTGTATCACTTCTGATAAAGCTTGAGCCGCCAAAAGATAATTAATTGCACAGTACAAGCAAATATTTGACAGTACAGCATTTTCAGTACAGTGAATAAGCTAATAAAGGTTGAAACTAACTTTTATGCTCTATATAACAGTTCTACTTGCTTCGATAATATGTGCAAGGGAAGAAAATGTCTTTGTTCATCACTTTTCGGCCAAAGACACTATTAGCAGGCTTAATCGGTTCAATAAGTTATTACACAAATTTCAGATGTATTGTCAGCTTTCATTTCTTCTTTTTCGGTCTCTAAATTGTGTCTTTTTTTTAGAGATCGATTCTATCCGTTGGTAGGCTACTAACAATCGGACAGAATTTCATTGCTCAGCATATTGTACACGTTATAGCAGAAATGTATTTTTTCATCACCAAAATAATACATTATTAGTGTTCCCTAATACTGAAAACATAGTATTATATGCTAAAACGATTATCCAGTCTAATCTACATGCTAAAGATAAGGTCAACATATGATTTTTAATATATCTTGAACGATTATTAAATTTGCTTCAGGGTGACAAAGTGAATTTTTATAGAAAATATGTAGGATCGTGTGTGTTTAATTATTAATTGTAGATTTTGGACTAAAATGTAGCTATCTCTGAAATCATAGATCAGTTGCATCCACCTTTCTTCATTTGGCAGTTTTCTCTTTTGCAATCTAATCCTTCCTCCAAATTTCACTTTTGATTATCAATTAGTATTATAAGCACACAAACTATTTAAAATAGATTAAATTTATTAGTATTATAAACACACATACTATTTAAAATATATTAAATTTATTCTACTCTATAAAATAACAAAATATAAATAAGCTTAAACATGAAACGTCTTCACATATCACTATGTGGGTGTGAAGGTTGTGGGCTAGACCATGTGTTGGTGGAAAACATTGCTATTTGCAATGACAGATATATTCTAAGACAGACAAACCAGTTCATTGAAAATTAACTTTCAATTAGACTTTCTTAATAAATGTACAAAAAACTAAAAAGTAGAATCAATGAATACAGAATACTATAAGAAGCACAGGGTTATAGGGAAAAAGTCTACGCTCTTCAGCGACTCGAAGACAATAGTTGGGCGACTCACCAACAGGAGCGCTAGCAGCAAAGCTTGACTGTACCAGACCCTTTTGATCCGGACTGTACAAAAAATATTTCTCTCTCACTTCCTCCACGCAAAACAAACATTTGCAACTTTCACTCACTACCCCTGTCCCTTTCTTAAACTGTTTCCTAGTTACTCGTTGTTTGACACCAGCTATGTGTTTCCCTGTTAATATAGTTTAAAATAAGTAATTCAATTAAATTAAGTTATTATTCGTATTTAGTTTTTAAGTGATTATGTCCTGCGGAATTAAGTGTCATTATTTGCAGTGTCCTAATAGTAGTGTAAGAAATCCGGATTTACATTTCTTTAGATTTCCTGTGAAAGATAAGGAGATGTAAGATCACCAAGACTAATCTTTTTTAGAGGTTAAGATCAGTTTAAAAAAAGACAATTACATCGTTTAATAATTTTCCCTTTAAATCATAAGAAGCGTATGTTTTTAATTAAAGTTTTTGGCTTCTTTTTTATCTATGACCAAATATTAATAAGTATTTTTCTCCGTCGCAACAGACCTGTAAACTCAGCAAATTTTCAATTACAATTTCATAGACAAAATCATGAAAAAAGTACATAATCCTGAATTTACTCAGTCGTAAGTTATAAGTTTACAACTGGCAAAAAAACTACTTTTTGCCCATTTTTAATCTTGTTTGACTATTTAATTTATAATGCCATGTGTTCCCACTTTGCAACCGAATTCAATATAACAGCTGAGTAAAAAAGTAAATGTTGTTTTTGAAAACAAAGCAGACAACTATTCTTATTTAAAATTATTTATTACTTAATTATATACTTATTCTTATTGTTTTCTCGTAGCACCAAACTTGCAAACTCGGCCCCGATGTTACTCTTACATGGGGAAAAAGTAAAATGTTACGTCTCCCTTAATTATGAACATAAATTAATAAAACTTGGTATGTGGAGTCACCTAGTTGAGTTATATAGATATTTGCATAAAATCCATTTTTTGTGTTCCTTGTTGCAGCAAACCTGCATACTCAGCCCAAATGTTATTCTTATGGAGAATTGTTAAAATTTTATATCTTGCTTATTTGTGAACATATATACTGCATTGATAAATCTTAGTATATATTTTCATTTAGAAATGATATATTAATTCACATAAAATACCCCGAAGCAACAAACCTGCATACACAGTCTTATGTAAACCTATGGACATTGTGTTATCCCATGTTACTCATGGGAAATAAATAAATGTTACCCTTATTGGTAATTATATCCTATGCCCCCCTCCCCCCATTTTCTAACTGATGTCATACTAAGAGAAATAAACTATTTTCGTTTGATTGTTGTTCAGAAAGGTTATTGTAGGCCTGCTGAAGCAATTAAAGTAAAATAGACACATTATTTTATCGTTGAGTGTGTGTTTAGTATTTGGCCCGGCTGTGTTTGGCGTTTTGTTAGTGAGTTGTCGGCAACGGTTTGCCAATAGAAAAATACTCAAATGGAAGTAATAATGCAACTGCAAATAAAAGAAAGTAATCTAATAATTAAAAGAAACAAATCTACCAGGAATTTACCTTTACAGTATGTAGGAACGAACACAACTAACAACTGATCCGCCCAGTTTAGGTAAATTCCGTGTAGGTTTTTTTTTTTATACTGTGATCAAAATAAAATATGATATCTACTATTGTTTAATACATTTCAGATATAATATAAATATCATATTTATTTTGATCATAGTATCAAAAAAAAAATAATTAAAAAAAAGCCATTATTATATTTTACATGCAATTGTCTTAAAATGTACAATACTACTTATAATACTTTTGTCATGTATTTAATGCTTGTAGTATAGGATTTATTATGTAATTTAAAACAATTTTTAAAAGCCAACACGTTATTGGTCATTTTACCACTAGTTAAAATTTCATGTGCAATGTTCAGGTGTCTTGTACGTGTAAATAAATTAAAGATTAAGTCCCATAAATAGTGATTTATTTGAACACCTAAAGGAAAACATAGCGGCTAAGTTATTGTAACAAGAACTAAAATAATATTTTGCTGTCAATAAATTTGTTATAGTGTGTGTCAGGTTATAAGGTTTGTATCTGGGACAAGCACAGTTTTAAGAAGCGCTTCAGTAGCGTTGTTGGTTATACTATTGCACAATAATTGTCAAGACAGTTTTATAAAGGGATGTAAAAAGTTAAAGTTACACGACGGCCGAAGTCAAATTGTAGGGTTGAGGCAGA
The DNA here is from genome assembly GCA_018207615.1 of Philaenus spumarius. Taxonomy (NCBI): domain Eukaryota; kingdom Metazoa; phylum Arthropoda; class Insecta; order Hemiptera; family Aphrophoridae; genus Philaenus; species Philaenus spumarius. Next base: position 14,548 of record JAGFPH010000487.1, read on the forward strand.
CGGGGAGGGAGGGACTGTCTCATACGACTGCGCTACTCCCTAGTGGATGATTCTTGAAGTAATAGTTGCAGGTTTCAGTAGATTTGGCGACTTCAGCGCAGCCCGGTGGTGGCCGCTAAACTATTTTTTTGCATAGAATTTTAACATGGAGCCTGTGCTTCTTATAGTATTCTGTATTCATTGGTAGAATTTGCATATTGTTGATGAAATAACCTTTGTTGACTGAAAGTTTAAACTCTCATAATGTTTAACTACGTAAATAATACCGGGTGTTTCAAAATGACTACATCGGGGTTGTAAGGCTTTGTAATATTTTTTATATTTAACTTACAATTAATTATAAATAATATATCAAATGAAAGAGCAACTCAATTTTTTGTAAAACTGTAAATGTGAGCACCATAGTCACATGGCATACATCAAGTCAATGCCCAGTTCGTTCCAAAACTTGATCAGTGTCTGGAGTAATTGTTGGATCAACTGCTTCAATCCTGTTTTTTAAGTCGGGTAGGTCAGCTGGTAACAGAGGCATATACACATAATCCTTTATGAACCCCCAAAGGTAAAAATCGCATGGTGTCAGATCGGGTGAACGTGGAGGCCTTGCGAAACAAACTCTGTCATTCGGCCTCTTGGAACCAATCCCAGCGGTCGGTTAAAACGTTGTTTAAAAAATCGCAAACTGAGTTATACCAGTGAGCCGGCCCACCATCTTGCTACCAAATAAAAGTTCTACGGTTAAGCTTATTCCAATTGAGGAAAGAGCCATAGTCGTAGCGCATCAAGGTAAGAACACCAGTCACAGTTGCTTCCTCAGCAAAAAAAATGCCCAGAAACTTTCCGCCAGGATATGGCAAAAAAAAACATTTAATTTAGGGGAGTCTCGTTGCAACTGTACCATCTCGTGGGTGAGTGGCTGATCCCCTGAGGCGCACATTATGAGTGTTTACATGTCCACTTAGATGGAATGTTGATTCATCAATGAAGACAACACGATCCAAAATATTGTTGTCTTGCAGCAACACATAACCTGTTAAAAGGTTAATAATTGACCTCATGTATAAGGCGGAGGGGGTAGGGGTACTATTTTTAAGGGTGTATCATATAACCTAAATCAAAATAAATAACTTTTATGTCTGTTTTTTAAAACCTTTGCATATAACAAACTAGTTTTTTTTTTGGCAAAATTGTTTTTATTTTGTTGTTTCTATTTGTCGTAAAAAATTTAATTTGTTACCATAGAGTAAAGGTCCATTGACAGAGTCAAGCAGAAAATTTAGTTTATACTAACTACTGCAGTGCAATTAAAAATATAAGTGACCTAAAACCAAATACTTTTTTTAGAAAAGTAAGTACGCCTAGTGCTACCAATTCTATTTACTTTGATCAAATCAAGTTCTAACGAGAGGTAAGTCTATGTTCAGGACGATAAGTTACTTTATTCTATTAAATTGAATGTTGAATGCTGCTAAACATACTGTGACTAAAGACTAATTAGAACTTCAGACTTTTTTTATGCTTGCATTTCTGTTATACAAAACAATTTTATTGATGTTACCAACTTTTATATATGTTTACAAAATGGAACATAAGTCTGTTTTTCAGACGTGTTTTTCTTTTTTTTAATTTTAATCGAAGCAACAAATAGCCTATATTTGGGCCCTTGTTATAGCCTACACATTGGATTGATTCAATGAATCAAATCGTGAACCTCGATGTACAACCAATATCTGTAATTTGTAGTTTGATGTAAAGTGCGGTTAAACATTAAGTAGGGGTAGGTCTATTTGTGTATTATAGAATTGTAATTCTGTTTTGTTATAGGCCCAATTTATAAGTGTAGCCTATTTCATTAGGTGAAATTAAGTTGTAGAAATAGCAGAGTCTGGCAATCGAGTTTATTTACGTTCGCAAGCACAGTCTGACGCCATTGAAAAAATACGTCTAATACTTCAGTTTAAGATTTCTTATTAATATATTGCTTAGATATATCAATTGAATTTTATTTAATTTGTGCATTTTATTAGATCCTTTTTGAATGCATAAGTTGGTTACTTAGCCTTCATAACAGCTGGGGTATACTTTCATCCCAAATAGGCCTACTTTAGAAATAGATTTAAAACTTGTTTAACAATATGCTAAAACGCATGTTTTATTAACGGTAGTTTCAATATCCGAATCAAACTGCAACAACCATTTAATAAATAAGAAAAAGACAAACAGCATGTATCTTAATAAACATTAAGTTAGTATGTTTTATATAGTTGCATAATGTGCTGTTTTAAAACTGATAAGCTATAATTTATCAATTTTATATAATGTTTGGGGAAAATGAAAAAGGAAAGGCAGTTAAAGATTATCTGCTCATAGCGCTAGCTACCTGAAATCAGGGCCTGTACATATAGTGCACCTTTAAGTTTGAAATCAACATAATCTATCATACATCTACAAGCTACTCCCCCGACTTCATTAGTCTAACTGAAAACTGAAGGAAAGAAAAGAACCAACAAAACTATCTTACTTGTACGCCATATATTATTCCTTTTTAACCCTAGAACCGGCGGCGTTAACGAAAATAGATTTTTTGGCGTGTGCAAGCATTTTTTGAAAAATTCGCCAAAAATAGTAAATGAACCATAATCCAAAAGTGTTCCGTTGCTTTTTTTGTAGACAAAGGGTCAAAGAATTTATATATGCCAGTACAAAAATTATAGATATAAAATTTACAAAGTTATTGGCTCAAGAAACAAAAAATGTTCAGTTACGAAAAATAAAAGTTAAATTTTAGGTCTACATATAAAAAGTTGTAAACATTTATTTTTTATTTTTTCCATAAATATAAAAAAGTTTCGTAATTTAGTTCTAAATAGAACTGTATAAAAACATTTATAAATTTCAAATTTCTTATTTTGAAAACACCAGTTTTTATGTTCCAACTACAAGGGTGCTAACAAACTAGGCCTGGTTTGAAATGTAATTTAGGAATATTTTCTTTGCGCAAAAATGAAATATTATTATAACAAAGTGTAGAGAATAAATCAAAAAATTGAACTGTATAGGCCTACTTGTAAATTATTATTTCATAAAAGTATTTGAGTTAACTTTACTTGAATCACAAAATAAGATGAAACCTCATGCAAACAAAGGAAATTCAAAAAATGACTGTTAAAACAGATGTGCTTTGCGAACTCAAGCGATAGTATGAATTCTGCGCAAGTCTGTACTTTCAACTGCTGTTTGAATAACATCTAAAAAGTCAAATATAGTAAGTTTTCTTTACACCAAACGAAAGATTGAACTTTGGTCTATAAATAGATATAAAAAAAGTCTATTGAAATAATTCGAATTATAAAAGATATCTCGAACGCAAAATATGCTGTTTTATTGGTTGAAATCTGTTCAATTGCAAAGGTTTACAGACAATTCCATATCTTTTTAACCAAGCAAATGACTTTTGATTTAATGGCAGTTTTAGAAAGTTAAAATCTTAACGAATCCAAATGTATCTCTATATTATTCTCAAAATATCCCGGTCGAGCGCAATTCAGCTTTAGAGAAGTGACAAAATAGAGCATAATTGCTTTGTATTTCACGTGTGGCAAAACGTTTACAGAAAACTAAAATTTTAAAACGATGATTAGCCTACTACATATGCAATATGTTTTAGAAAGAAATGTTAAATACAAAATTAAAGTTTGAAACATTACCTTTCCAATGGTGTTTGTCTTTTTGAGATTGGAATATTTTTTGT
>JAGFPH010000487.1:22294-33350 GCA_018207615.1 Philaenus spumarius
TATAGTATTTAGTCACAGTATGTTTACTTTTTACTTACTCTGGCCGAAAACAGTATGATTATATGGTAACCGAGGGAGAATAATTCCCGTTTTTCCCTCACTTGGAGCCGCTACCTGACCGAACCCTTGTGGCAGTTCGTGTGTTTCTTATCTTGCGAAATGACCCTTTCTAATCCCCTCTAATGACCGTGGCAGTTCGTGCGTTTCAGATGGACCCAAAATTTGTGGCAATTCGTATGTCCCCATTTGTCCAAGGCGCCTTTTAGTTTATAAAATATCTACTTCACCCTAGTTAAACAAAAACAACTAATCCTAAGCTAACGCATGAAATCGCTAACTTTTGAAAATGAAACGATTTGATTTTTTTTAATGATTGAAACTTCCGACTATTTTTAATAAAATCCTGGATACGGTTTCTCTATAAATATCCTTGTACACCATAAAACCATGTCTTCTGATAAAAATTTATGGATTTCTTCTGTAATTTAAAACAATGATTTTACTGAAACCAGCATGATAACAAAACAACAAATACAGTTTGTTTCAGAACTCTACAAATACTTCCAGGTCAAAGACAATATTTGACTAGTTTTATCGGATTCATCTTGGAAACGAGCCAACACATTTTATTTTGTTTTCAGTTAAAAAAGAAAAATATTTTTCTTGTAAATATTTTGGTAAAGTTATCTATTTTCAAGATATTCCATATGTACACATTTTTAACGACCACCATTTTGAAAATCATAAAATAAGGTTAAGGTTATTGTGTTTGGTGCATCGTAACGTACAAAATGCTCATACCAAATTTGAAATTAGTACCTTATATATTTCTGGAGTTACAGCGAGTTTTGTAAAGCGCAAAATGGCGGATTGCCTCTAAACTAAGCCGAATTTGAAAAAAGCTACTGAACGTAATTCATTTATTTTAATATAGAGAATCCGATCATGTAAGGTTTTTTGTGACACCCTATATATAGATTTCCGAGTAGCATTGACAGCCAATTCAATACTTGAAACCACTTGTATTTCTAATAGTATTTAAATTAGGTTCTTTTAGGAGAAGGCAGTGTTTTAAATAGTTTAATTTTATTAGTTTAGTATCGATTCTAAAATGTAGAAAAATGGCTATGTAAACACTTTTTTTGAGTGTAACGAACAAATGGACGAACCGATTTTTATTTTCTTAGCACAAAAATTCAAGGGCTACCTCCGAAATAATAGAGAGGTTAAAAAAACAAAAATCACCTTGTAAAGAACCGCTTGTACTGTTAAACGTAATAGAATTAAAATATGAATTCCAATATCCTTATGTCAAGCGAACATCATATTTCCCATTAAAACAAAACCTCGTGTCCTCGGCATACGCACACACACGTTACTAATTGACTTAATTCTTGAGTCGTGTGGGAGTGCTCGGGGCGTCGTCAACAGAACTGACAAGACCCTTGACCTCCGTAGGCCAAGACCAGGGCATCGCATCACTCACTATAACGCTATTAATTTTATAGCCACCGCCGCTCAAAGAATGTTAAATCACAAAATATACGGGTTATTTCTAAATACATGTGCCTCACACTTCATGCACGATGCTGAAACTGATTATGTAGGACAGGCCAAACCGAAATCAAAAGTGTTTGTTTAATTTCAAATAATAAATGTAGGCCTACTACTGCTCCTTTATTATGAACTAGGGGAAAACCCCTGTGCTCCTTTATTATGATCCGCACGCCAACCCCGTTGGAACACATAACCATGTTCCTTATATACACATAACCATGTTATATTATCTTTATAATAATGGTGTAGGATTAATAATAACCCCGAAGCTAAGGTGGTAAATACTGTAATGTTAAATGTTCAAATCAAATTATTTCATATATTTTATAACAGAAGTTATAATAAGGTTAAAAGAACTAGCAATGCTCATGTCTATACTTTAATAAAAACTTAACCTAAAAGTTAGAAATACAAATAATTGCTTCAAAGTTTGAAATCAGCTATCAATGGAAATATTGGAGCAAACAGTTGTTTTATCTGTTACTTTATTAAATTGGTTGCTATAGTAGTAAATGTAAATACATGTGCTGGTTCCTCAGTCTAGGTCTAACCAACGATTTTTTCCAACTATAAATTTACAAATATTGAAATAAAAAATGTTTTTATCAAAAACAATTATAGACTATGTTGTTCAAGGATAGCTTTTTATTAGTAAAACTATTTTTTCAATCTGTTCAGTAGTTCCAAAGATTACCCCCTACATACAAACAAACAAACAAACCAATAAACAAAGTTTACCTCTTTATAATATTAATATAGAAGTACAGTATATATATATATAGATTGAGTACAGACCTTTTACCTAATGGTGTATGATTGTTTAGTCAGTATTATTTTTAAGTCTACAATAAACTGCCTACAGTGTTTCAGATTTCTCCACCAATCCTGTTAAAGGTGTTATTTACTTTTAATAATTTTATTTCAGTAAATTATGCTAGAAAAGATTTGTTAGAGCGGTTTAAAGGGACTTAAATTACTTTTTTCAGTTAAAAATATTAAATTACTAGTAAACCCCAGTGAAAATCACAGGCTGATTAATTAGATATACATTAGAAATACACAATTTAAAAAACTAACTATTTACAAACAACATTAAGGCCTACTTATCTAGGCCTACTTAAACATAACCCCAAACTATAATCTACACTGGGCTTGTTTAAGAATTACAGATGATGGATGAAATCAGCTATTAAACGAATAGGTAGGCATATTTATTCTTTAAATTTGTATAAACAAACATATTGATGATAGAAGGTTTTATTTATACATAGTTTATAACCTCAAAGCAAATATTATAACGTATATTATAGTACTCATTAGTTCTATTATAACTCATATTTAAAATAAATCGACCACGCAGGTGGACCGCTGACGTGAGTTGAGCAAATTTCCAAAATTAAGTTTATAGGCCTATGTTTTAGGGTTTCAACCAACAATTTGGGAAATAGGTCTACTTACGAAGGCGTTGAACAGCTGTCTGTGTGTACTCAATATATTAGTAGAATTTGTTTCCTCCTAGTAAAGTGGCCTCGCGAGTTTGCATCACTTGGCTTTGAACTGGGTACTTTTATGGTATTTTACGTTTTTGTCAATTTTGGGGGAACCAAGCGAGCTATAAAGTCGCGTAAAAAAACAAAATGCGCAGAATAACATCCTACATTTATATTGTTAGAAAAAACTCTAAAAATATTTCATTATCGTAGTAAAAATCTCAAAAATAGTTACTTCCGGTCAAAAAACGTACTTCCGGTTGTTGGATTTTTTTGGCTAACGAACTCGTCCGAGCCACATAGACAACCAACACGTGTACCAAATTTGGACCAAATCGGACTTAAAATGCGGGCGCTAGAGTGCGAACACATATATACATATATATATTGGGTCTCACCATAAGGGCCACTGCAATAGCTCATTTCTCCTATGGAAATTCGCTAAAAAATCAACTTCACAAGAAATTATAACGATTGAAGTTGTAAACATAACCCCCAACTATAATCTACACTAGGTTTACAGATGATGGGTGAAATCAGCTCTTACATTATATGTCACTCACGTACGTACGCCCGTACACTTGCTTTTATAGTAGTTGATTTATCTTATCGAATTATTGTCGCGTGACAGTTTGTTGATGATACATAATTGGTTATATTATTTGTATTGTTTGAGTTTGCTATTTTCATTCACATTACCACTTTGCAAGATATTTAAATCTTCTTCGTGCAACTTTCACGTTAGTTGTCGCTTTACACCAAGTTGAATTAATTATATATAATATACAAATACCGTTCAAGCTGCACTCGAGATACAAAATCCTAAATCTGGCGATACCTCTTTATAATTTCTTTCAGAATGTAACTAAAAGTAACCAGTTTCTTGAAGAGTTTCCTTTTAAGTTGTAAGACATTTTTGGAATGGAGCTCTATAAATGTTGAATTTAATTATGGCAGACTAGATAGCGATTTTGAGGTAGGATTATCTGATTGGCCTATGAAAAGTTTTACCAAATATACATAACATGTTTAAAATAAAGAACATTGTCAGTTTTGACAACTTTGTACCCCTGGAAGAACATATTTCATCAATGAAAAGTCTACAGAAGATGATCACTGTGCCGTTGCAGTGAATGTGTCGTATATGATCAAATGACGCTTCCAGACACCAGTATTTTTATATTCGTGCGTTACCATGTTTTTCTCCAGTGCCTCCTGAATTGATTTTTGTGTTTTCTTTATTTCAAGATCAGTAAATAGTGATTTTTCTTTTCTCCAACATACTTATACAAATACTCAATGTTATAATTATGGTTGAATAGCCTATATTGACTACAGAATTCTTATTTCATTAATACAAATAAGGCTAGTGCTAGAGAGAGATAATACAACACACTTAAAGACAAGAGTGAAACCCCAGATATGCAAGGCACGATATCGGCCGTAGTTTGAATAACGATTTTGCAATAATGGAGGAGAAATGAATTTGGAATTTTTATATTAATTTAATAAATACGCCTAATCAGTACATAGCCTATGTAATGACTGCAATTATTTCATTTTAGGTTGTCAATTATGTTTTCCTAAAATTATTTAATAAAGTGTGTTTTTGCACACTCACAGCAGTGCGCAAACTATAAAACTATTATGTTCAGCGTCAAGTAATGTATACCTCTTTGTTTTACTTTTCGTACGCCAGCTGTTTGCTTTGCGCACTAGGGTGCAAAGTAAACAGCTGCTGTAGTCTATGTTTTGAAAATGTTTACTGTTGTGGGACTAACCTCTGTAAAACAGATATTTTTTAAAAAACTAAAACACTAATTTAAAATGTAGCTGTATGAAAAATGTTGTGTTGCCTGAATTAATAGGCTTTGTTATTATTGCTCATGTTTGAGTCGTTTGCCTGAGGAACAGCTTCTATATTTGATATATATTTATATAGTATATTTTTGGCTGTATTATACTTAATGCCACTAGATGATAAACGGTTGAACTTCCGTTATGGATAAAATATCGTCATGCGTACAATGATTTCACGGTATTTTACTTTACATTTTAAATCTATGAGTATGCAACTGGCCTATTAAAATAGTGGGAAACGAAGCATCCTTTATGCACTTAGCATTTTTATTCGTTAGAATTATCAATCTAAAACTCCTCCAGAAAAATGGCGTCCATTTAAAATCCACTCTTTGTTTCTGAAGTTCACTTTACAAACACTAATTTTATTTTCGTGTTTTCTCCATATTCCTTCTCAGATTTATTTCTAGTTTCCCTTTTGGTAATGCTTTTCGTTTCTTTTACAACTTCCATCACTTGTTCATACCCTTTCCTCGTGGTCAGGGTTACATACTGTTCACCCAAACAAATGTTAGCAATAAAAAATGAATAATTCAATCACGCAACAACCGCTGACGTGAGTTTAGTGAATTTCCAAAATTAAGTTTATATGTTTTAGGATTTCAACTATTTGGGAAATTGGTCTATTCAGGAAGGCGCTGAATAGCTGTCTGCGTGTACGAAATTATTATAGTAGAATTTGTTTGCACCTCAGCATCCAGGCCCTGTAAGCGCTGCTCCATTCCGTTCGCGGCGGAAAAACGGTTTCTTATGAATGTAAAAAACGGAAGTTGACAGGAGTTAGGCATACAAGAGACAAATAAGCACAGAAGGAATATAACGAAAATGTTAGCGATGTGGACAATCAATAAAAGGAAGGTTTAATTTTTATATTATACAAGGGGAGACCCCTGCGTGCTCTGCACTCCAACTTTAGGCGATGATAACCACCCAGGTTTTTCGCCGTTAAACCCAAAAAAAAAAAAAGAAAAAAAAAAAACTGCACTCCAACTCAACGCCCGATGGAACTTTCTAAAAACATACGTTATGTTTTATTTATAATAAAGGTGTAGGATTAATAGTAACCTCAAAACTAAGATGGTAAGTGATGTTAAATGTTCAATTCAAATTATTTCCTATATTTTATAACAGTAGTTATAATTACTCGAGACATTTTCTGTTCTTCGAACAAAACTAAGAACGAAGGGAATCGGACTTTATCTGTTTAAAATTAAGAAGGTTCCTATAACCTCGTAAATCCTATAAAAATCATTATTTACTTCCACGAAAGCAGTTGGATTAGTTTGTTTCTTAATATAAACAGCTGTTTTGTACAGAAATATTTTTATAACCTCCTGAATTACTTACTATAAAAGTAATTACTTATTTTTTTTTTTTTTATATATAAACATCATTATTTACATCCACGAAAGCAGCTGGATTAGTTTGTTTCTTATTATAAACAGCTGTTTTGTATAGAAATGGTTTTTAAATTCGTCCCAATAATGTTATTCTTGCGGGGGAAAACCCGACCTTTGAGATTATCTTACGCCATTAAGGATAAGAATTTTTTACATCTAAAATCTTATTGCAAAACTACGAAATGAGACGAATTTGTTGACACCTCAAACGTTAAAATTGGTACAGAAATAAGAGAGGGGTTGTGTTCACAAAAAACTGTTTCACGTATTATATATAAGGATTTTCCAAAAGACAAATGTTAACGTTAACGGTAATTTCCATTTGTAAAATTTTGCTTCTAAAATTTCTTATCTTATACCGGTATATTACATATATATATATCGAAAACAGATAAAAAAATTGTTTTTGTGTAAATGTGAGAATTTTTAAATATTTAATTTATTAGTTATTTTCATAAACCAATAGTTGAAAGTTAAATTCTATTGTGATAAATTATTGTTGCTTTTAATTGATAAAAGTAACACATTTTACGACAAAGGGGACCGTCGACATTCCTTGGCCACGTAATAATACATTAAAGTATTCATATTCTAAAAATGCCCATAGCAATAAACAATCGAAGTAACGTTGTTATGGCAACTTTTTCTATTGTTAATGTTTTTGATCTTTGGTTCAAATCATTTTCTGTCATTTACTCAGCCCGTTACGACGCGACGCCTTCTACTACAGATGAAGCTACCCGCAACACAATATTTCTAAAAAAGGATTATTTGTTTTCTTTTTTGACAACTTGGGGGTCAAACTCGGATAAAAATATGTTTTCCCGTATGTTAATAGGTTCAGTAAACTTTCAACGTGTATTGATAGTATTATTACAACCACTAAAAAGCAAGAAAGTTAATACTTTAAAAGTATACTTAAGAAATACCTCACGTAGTAAAAAATAAATAATTTTTAAAGACAAAATAATGTTTTTTTTTAGGATACAACATAAATATTTGTTATGTTAGGTTGTTGTTTAACTTACCCAACCAATTCTCTGGTATTCTGTGAAAGAACTAATAAAATCATAGCATTCAACATTTTAACTACTAAAAATTTAGTAATTCTGTGAACGCCTTTGTATACTTTAATGTTATGTAATACACCATTATTACTTAAATGACTTCATCATAAAATTAATACTATCATTAGATTGAGCATTAAAAATGCAACACATTTGTTTGTAGGTATTTATTTTGAAACGATAAAGAAGCTTAAGAAGTTTTATATCCGTTAAATTTTCACGGTGTCCACAGTTAAAAACAGTACCGGTTAAATACAAGTAATTATCAATTATTGATCGTTATAAAGTATAAACAAGATTAATCTTATTCATATATTATATAATATAATTTGTATAACTTTTACCGTATTTTGCGTATGTTGTATTTGTAAGCAGTAACTTTAAATTTAAAAAAGCTTATAATTAATGATTGCAAAGTAGTTGAAACTTAATGTTTAAAACTGTCACACTGGTATTATCAAAGGTTACAGTAAAATATTTAACTTTTCATTTTACTCACCCTTTAGTTAAATAAAAGGACACAGAAATTAAATAGACTCGATTTAAATCTAAACTTCCTGAAATAGCACCTGGTTATCAACTACATTCTGGTCGGAGTGGTTGTGTGTGAAACCGCTAGAGTGCAGTAGTTGACGATTAAAGAGTGTGCGCATGTTTTCTACCCAAAATGTAGAATTTGTATACAAAAAATAATTTAAGTTTGTTTGCCATCATAAACATTAATGCAAATTTTAACAACGAGATGTAGGTTCATAAAACATGCTTTAATCTTCTAATTTTATGTTTGAGGTAAATTTAATACTAACAACATATTCAGAAAACCTCTTTGTTGCAGCTACCATCTTAAAAAAACAAATTAGGATGAACATTCTCTTTTATATACAAAAATACTATTTTTTTCTTTTATTATTGAGGTAACTACTTCCTTCACATGAAGTACAACAGCTGTTTTTATTTTGTAGTTTAAAAGTTCAAATTTGAAATGCATAGTACAAAATTTATACGGGAATACTTAAGAATATAGACAGTAAATTTTAGATTTTTTAATAGTTACCGTATTGATTTATTTGAAGGAAATAAACATAAAAAAGATAGTTGTACTTATCATCAACAATTTATAAAAACAGGTGACGGTGAGTATCTACTGGTTTTAATTGAAAATAATCTACTTTGTAGTTATTAATTGTTTATTCTGAACACAGTGCAGATGTTTGTACTTGTTTTAAATTATTTTCATGACCAAAATATTTGTTAACAGACTGAAATGTTCATTACATTTACATATTTTTGATGTAGTGTTTTTATTTCCACCAAGGAAAATATCTCATGGCCAGTGGCCTACTAAAGATAAGTTTTACTTTCTCCACCCTATACGTAGTATAAGGAGAAAGTATTGTTTTCGTAAAAATGTTCGAATTTGAATTTTCAGTTGAATTATCTGTTTTGGTGCTCTCCAAAACATTGTTTAGTGCAATTATCTGTGTTGGTGCTCCCTGAACCCAAAAATATTTTTAGTGGAATTTTTTGTTTTGGTGCTCCCTGAACCCAAAAAAGTGTTTTTAGAGTGGTGTCTGTCTGTCAGTCTGTGTATGTATACACGACCAGAGAGGACACTATTGGTCCGATTTTCATGAAATTTAGTATATAGGTACTAAACCCTAATATCTCCAGGCGTTTTTTTCATCTTTTGGAATTTTTAATTTTTAAGGGTAATTTACCCCTAAAAAATGACAAAAATGCAAATTTCTCAAAAACGGCTATAACGATTTTGATCAAATTTTCAGTATTTATAGTGCTTAAGATGCCAAACAAAATGACACCACCCGCTTTTATCAAAACTTCGGCGTTTTATAATTTTACTATGGGGAAATGTTTAAAAATAAACAAGTTTGTGTTGTCAATCTAGCATCGCGGCAGCGGCCGCACGGGGTAGCACCACGGTAGCGAGCACAGCCAGTAATTCAAAGGTTGCGCGATCGAATCCCGCCTAGGACAATAATTTTTTTATACGATTGACGTAGGTAGAATAGTATTTTTTTGTTTCGTTCTAAAAAGTAGTAAATAAAATGATTAAAAACAATATTATTTTTGACTACAGTAAGTTGGGAGAAAGTTTGTGTCAGTTAACTGATACCGTTTATTTTACTTTCTCACTATAATACTATAGTATAGAGAAAGTATAGTAATCGCAAAAATCGATGTTGAGATTTTTGGGGAAATATCCGTTTTGGGGCCCCCTGAGTTAAAAAAGTGGTTTTTACAAAATGCCTATCTGGATGTCTGTATGTACACAAAGCTAGAGAGAAAACTATTCGATCGATTTCGAACAAATTTGCATCAAACATGTCAATTAGGCCTGTATAGATGCACGAAAAAAGGTTTTGAAAAACAACCACCTTTTTGGTCAAAAAACCGCAAACAATCAGTTATTATTTTTTTATAAAAAAACTGCTCTAACGATTTTGATCAAATTTGGCTTATTTGTATCTCTTAATGTAACCCTACCATATGCAAAAAACCACATCCTTCTAAAAATTCTCGTTTAGCTAATAATAATAATAATAACTGATTTGGGGGGGGGGTTGGCCGAAAAGGGGGGTGGTTTTTCAAAAATTTTCAAAACCTTTTTTCGTGCATCTATACAGGCCTAATTGACGCGTTTGGTGCAAATTTGTTCAAAATCGATCGAATAATTTTCTCTTTAGCTAATAATAATAATAATAATATTTATCAGTTAATCTCCTACTTCAATATCACTTCTCCTACCGCTCCTACAATTATGAAGTCACAGTGAATCTGTTTAGTAATTTAAATATGTTTGTGAGAAAGTATGTGCCAGTTCCTGGTACCGTTTATTTTTGTTAAATTACCTACAGGTTTTGTTCAAACAATTGTTATACTAATTATTTTATTGAGTTATAAACAACTTTATTTAAAAATTCTAATATAAGGAACACATTTATTTCGATATGGCCTTTAAGTGGAAAAAGGCATTACCTACATTCCGTAACTATAAACATCAATTTAAACAAATGATAATTCTATATTCCCACAGATTCTGCGACAAAACATGTTCTGATGCATGTCATTTGATTTTTGATGCATAAACTATTTCTATATCTATTTTTACAATTCAAATATAAATATTTATTTCTAATAAAAGCTCAAATAAATTAATAATCTTATCAGAGGGTAGAAACGTATTTTTTTAACTAATTCCTAAAAAGAATTTGTAGGAGCATATTTTTGTATTATTAAATTTTTCTAACACAGTATTTCATTTTTATAGGCTTACTAGCAGAATGCCAGTGCTTCGCTACAGGGAGTTTGTTTGTTGCATCACCATGATTTATAATTAATTGTCATAGTTTTCTCTAATTTTCGTTCATCTATTATTTCACGGAAGTAAATTATAACATTTATATTCAATTACCCCTATGACAAATACGTGTACCAAATTTCACGTATCTAGGAGGTAATGTTTTAGATACATATAACAAACAATATTTATTGTTTTAGTGGTTGTTTGAACCCTTAAAGGTCAAATATTTTTAAATGCTTTCTTAGTGCGCCTCTAGTGCCTGTGAGCAATATGTGTACCAAATTTCAAGTTCCTAGGTGGTATGGTTTTTGGGATATATAACAAACAATATTTATTGTTGTAGGGGTTGTTTCAACCCTT
>JAGFPH010000487.1:48234-72177 GCA_018207615.1 Philaenus spumarius
AACAGTTTCCAATAAATGATTAGCAAAATTCGAATTTGATTTACCATACTTCCAGCTACTAATACGTTCCTTTCATTAATTCTAGTACTTATATATGGACCTTCCTGATTGACCTACACACTCACAACTACAATCTCCACATGTAATTTTGTAAACCCCGCTATTGTCTAGTCTTTTCCAGTGGCCAGTGGCGTAAATAACACTCCCGCAACCCCCGTCAAGTTGTTCATAAATTTTACAATGAACAATATTTTATTAAGATATCTTAATAAAACTGTTCCATAAATAATAGAACTACGGCTCATGAGTCTGAAACCGTAATCATTATGGTTGCGCAATCTGTTTACTAGCAGTTAACAATAACGCCTGCTAAACTTTAGTAATTAATAAGCGAACAATTTGCTTCCCCATCAAACAAATGTATTTCATTGGTGTAAATGTATAACCACCAGGTGTTAGGTTAGGTGGATATTGTAACGCGTTTGACACTAGTCAAGGGACGTGGCACAGCGCGATTTTTTGTAACATACGTAAATGAATGGATTAACGCATATTGGTAAAGCGGCGCTCCGCAGCGCGACTCCCATAGCACGACATTCATGTGGGCACAGTGGCAGTCAAACAGTTTCTCGCGCAACACTTCTCGTGAGTTCAGTACTCTACTATAGGCCGTCTCAGGTTAAGTTGAGGCAAGGAGGGTGGGTAATTAGGGTCGGTCTCAACCGTCATAAAACTGACCCTTATTAATGAAGCTTGAGTGAACCTGTAGCAAACTATAGTATAAAATTGCAATTCTGTGAAAAAACGATATCATATTTCGTTTCATGATATTTTCCAGATAATTTTGATACCAAATTTGATTACATTTGGCCAACTTTAAGCTGTACTAGCATCTAGCATTATAAACTTTCTTAGTTGAATCGACATTACTAATATGGTTTACAACAATAAAGCCACAAAATTGTACTAGAGAAGTTCATATTTAAAAATGTAATAAATAATCATTATTTGAGAAAAAATTCGATATGTATCGCTATTTATCATAACACAAACAATTGTGTGTTTGTCCCATGTTAATCGGCCTACTTAAAGTATTGTAACTGTTTTTTTTTCAATACAAGAAATTACAAAATTAGTTTTTTATTATTAATGATAAAATGGTGATAATTATATTGCATTAATTAAGGCTCGGCTCCCTACATTCAAAACGGCGAAGTTGGCTACCAATTTCAATGTTAAAGAACCAAAACATACCTTCACTATTAAGCATATTTTTGTGTTGTTTTTTGTCAAAAAACGAAAGCTGTATTTTTTTTCTTAAAGTAAAATAGATTGTGGGTGTTGATTGCAAAGATTTTGTGCCTATATCTCTTTTTGCAATTGAGTAAAACATTAATAAAGTTTACTTATTTTTACTATTTATATCATACGTTTATGAAAACAATAAAACAGTTTTTGAAAATGTATTTAGCAATCAACATCCGCATATGACAGTACTTCAAAATGAAACAAAATTTTTAAATTTATTCCACGAATTAACAGAAAAAATGACTTATTCTGTAGCATTGCTCTTATGGGAATAAGAATATGGCGGACAGGGTAGCGCCCCCTTAAGTCGGCCGATTAACATGGTACAAACACACAATTGTTTGTATTATGGTAAATAACGATACAGTATCGAGTTTATTTTATCAAAAAATGATTATTTATTACATTATTAAATAGGAACTTCTCTAGTACATTTTTGTAGCTTTATTGTTGTAAACCATATTAGTAATGTTAATTCAACTAAGAAAGTTTATAATGCTAGTGCAGCTCAAAGTTGGCCAAATGTAATCAAATTTGGTATCAAAATTATCAGGAAAGAATCATGAAACGAAATATGATATCGTTTTTTCATTTTCACTTAAGACATACAGAATTGAATATTTTATACTAGAGTGTCCTACAGGTTCACTCAGGCGGCATTAGTAAGGGTCAGTTTTATGACGGTTGAGACCGACCCTAATTACCCACCCTCCTTGCCTCAACTTAACCTGAGACGGGCTATAGCGCTCACAAGTTTTGGTGTCCAGTTGTGCATTTTTCATTATTAAATTTTTCAAATGTTGGGCCAGGAAAAGCTGACAAAGGCCTAAAAAAATGTTGAAAATATAATTGAATTTATTTCAATAATTAATTAAGCTGAATTTTCAAAAAAAACATAAAAAACTAAATTTTTTATAAATAACCATCGTCAAATAATTTTTTGTAGATACTCATCTTGTTGGTAGAATTTCTGTTAATTATAAAACATTAGAATTAAACATACTAAACAAATCATTAAATCATGGAAAAACTAATAAAAATACAACTCGGACAACTCTTGAGGATTCAATGTTTATAGATGAAAGTATGGCTAGTACCGATAATAGTGCGGAGGACGAAAATGATCCAGACAGTAAATTAGGGGAGGAAATTTGGAAAAGAAGAAATCGTAACCCTTATTCTTATTTTAAAACAACAAAAAAACCATATTAAACTATTCGATGTGCCTAACACTACAAAATCAGCCAAACTTAATGACCATCACTCAACTCGTAAACGTAAAGCTACTGTAAAACCAAAATTGTTTGATTGCAAGAATAAAATGATTAAATGTCAAACTGATGTAAAAGTGGTTTCCACTTGTAATTACGAGACAAAACTGCTATTGGATGATTTAAAGTCTTTAAATGGTTGAAATGGTTAAAGTCAAAGCAGCATTCGACGAATTTCTTTAAAAATGTATATAATTAATACACTTATCTATAGTATATGTTTACGGAGTTTGGTTAACATTGACCAATTATTTTGTTCAATGCAAGTCTTTTTAAAATGTATTGTATTTCGCGAGATTTCCGATTTTTTAAGTATATACAAGGCTAATTTTCTCAAAGCAGCATTCGACGAATTTCTTTAAAAATGTATATAATTAATACACTTACTTAATTAATTATATGTTTACGGAGTTTGGTTAACATTGACCAATTATTTTGTTCAATACAAGTCTTTAAAAAATGTATTGTACTTCACGCGATTTCTGACTTTTGAAGCATATACAAGGCTAATTTTCTTAAAGAAGCATTCAACGAATTTCTTAAAAAAAAAAAATAATACATACAATGACCTAAAGTATGTGTTTACCAAGTTTGGTTAATATTAAGCAATTATTTTGTTCAGTACATGTGTTTAAAAAATGTATTTATTTGGCGTGTTTGTACATGACCGATGTTTTTAGAAATGTTTTACGTTACGGTGAAGGGCTGGCCGTAGGGCTAAGTTATATTCGCTCTTTTTTCCCTCTTAAGTTATTTCTCTCTTTAATAAAAACGTGTGAGGTGTTTGATATAAATAGCTAATAAGCTAAATATCTCAAAATTTTAAGTGTTGATGTTTTGTATAACTTAATAGAAAGGAAAGTAAATAGTCCTTCATTCTCTTCATACTCTTGGTGAAGAACACACAAATAAGATAATTAAATTTTAACAACAAAACTGACATCACAAAACGAGGGAGTATTTCGTTATAACTTACTGCCTTATTAACCACAAATCCCCGACCGATTTATATTTATTTACTTTTTAAAACTGTTTATTACTTTTGTATTGTATCTGTCACGAAACCAAACAGATCCAAATTAATTAATTTTACTTAGATAACCCGAAAAAGTTATTAAAAACTCAAAATATTTTACAATAAGTTTTTTAGTTCAAACACCCTTTTTAGACGCTAACTGGGAAACCAAATTGTTTTATTTTGTGAGAAGCAGGAGATAACACAAAGGAAAAAGAGGACAGTTTTACACTTACCTGTTATTAGTTTTAAGTGCCAGAGAGGGTTAAAAAACCTATTTCAGAAAAGTTTTTTTATTTTAAAAGAGGGCCCTTTCTATCCCCCCCCCCCAGAATGTACATCTTTAAAGACCACCCCTCCACAAAACTTTATTAATCCGCCACTGCATCTTACCGATGTTCAATAGTTTAGATCGATTAACTTATAAACCAAACCAACACTACCAATTTCTTCTACCTGAGGAAATTTTGAATATTTGTTATCCTAAAAAAAACATGTGACAACAATATTTTACTATCAATTTTATGTCAAGAAGTGTTATAGTGTAGGCCTACGATTCGTTTGGAAATAAAACTTCAAGCTTGAAGAGTGAGAAAGAATTATTAATTTCTAAGAATATTACAAGAACACAAATTTTCTCATACATACGTGTAATGATCAAATTAATATGTTTCAAGGATTCAATCGTAATCTTCAGTGATATATAAGCTACAATGATAACTATATTTAACTTATTTGTATACAAAATTACAAAATACGAAGTCTTTTGAAAACAGCCTCAGACAAGTTCTGTTGTCTGGATCATTTTATTCTGTGGATGAGTTTATGCACCAGGATTTTGTAAAGTAATACATGACTTATTGAGGCAGTCATAATCACACTTCTGTAGAAGTAATTTTATAAATTTGAGTTAAAAGTTATTTATTTAGTATGCAAAATAAAATTTTATGTGAGACTGCTTCTGTCATTGCCATGACCTTGCTGTGTTAAATCTATCTATTTTATCTAAGTGTCTATTTTATGTCATTTAAATTTTGTAAATAAGTTATTTATTTGGTAGCCTATATGTTTTGGTGCCAACACAAATGGAGTTCTGTGACGTATCTTATTCAATTAATTAATTGTATTGTGTTAGGGGTAGAAATCTATGTCAGTTCATCTGCCCAGGGTTCAATATTATGGATCACTATAAGGTTCAAGGATTATAATAATAGAAATCAACCAATTCATACACCTTGCAATTCTTATATATTATAATTGAGTGGTTCAGTGGTAGAATGACACTATTTTAACAAATAACAAACAACTACAATACCTAACTGACTTTACATTTAAATATACAACATCTACTGACTTTACATTAGATAAAAACACTACTGACTTTACATTAAATAACAACACTACTGACTTTACATTAAATAACAACCCTAACTGACTTTACATTTAAATATCAACTACCTTGATTCTATCTATAATTACTATTAATTATATCCCAAGACGAAACACTCACAATAGCAATGACCAAAACACAGTTCTTAAAATATGAATATTAGACAGTCTGTTTGCCTACCTTCTGAAACCCAAGTATGTTTCAGCTGGATCCGCCGAATACTATAGGCTTCGGCCTACACCGTATATCTTTCCCAAAACACTGCCCTGTCCCATCAACAGGGCTCCCGGCCGTCTTCCAAAACTATCTGGCCCCGTATCTAGGTCAGTAGGGCCCTTTTATAGTGAACTGAGTTGACATAACTAGGTCTTTAAATTATGCCTAGCTTCTGTCAGCACTTACACTTACACAATATTTTACAGTCTTACCCAACCATGTTCTATATTCTGTGTTCTCGCCTTGGGACTTATAAATCTTAAACTACTCTTTGTTACATGTGATTATTAAATAATTCCTAATCCTACACTATTAATCCTAACAATTGTCTACAAGATAAATAAATGAAATGAAATACTTAGAGCTCACAATCCTTTTTGTTTCCTTCTTATTTTCTTACTGGTTACGCCTTTTTAGGAGTGTCCACCCCCCTTGAAGTCCATGGCGCAAATCCCCCCCACAAAAAGATATTTACCTATATCTCAGTAGGGGTTGGTCCTACAAAAAAATGTATACGTATGCGAAATTAAAGCTGACAAAATTCTCTACAGTTTTCATACCTATAGTATTTTTGCGAAATAGTATTCTGTGAAAAATGGACGCCCCAGGCGCGTTGGCCGTTATAATTTAGAATGGTAGACAGCGTCTGGGATTGTATACTATGCTTCAGTGATAGTTTTAGTTATTTGTTGTAATTTAATGAAACAAAGTGAAATACGTTTATAAAATAAGGTTACTTTAAAATGTTCATATTATCATAGATCATGAATAATAAATAGATCTTGTATCCATACGGGGGCTGTGTGCCGAAAAAAAGGTTGTCGCGAAAATAGCACATGATCGCGCCGCGAGGTAGCGCTAGGGAAAAATCATTGGTATAGATAAAATCAAATAGGATGGCGCGTAGGGCGGGTAATGCGAGTGAGACGGTACCTATCCCACCACACTTCTCCTCGACCCCTCCTAAGTTAAGGGTCGGCCATGTTGGCTGACACTCCATAAGACCAATGTTAAATTAAAATCCAAATTTTTCCTTTATTTTTGATCGGAAAATTATA
This sequence comes from Philaenus spumarius, assembly GCA_018207615.1. Taxonomy (NCBI): domain Eukaryota; kingdom Metazoa; phylum Arthropoda; class Insecta; order Hemiptera; family Aphrophoridae; genus Philaenus; species Philaenus spumarius. Next base: position 54,493 of record JAGFPH010000487.1, read on the forward strand.
AACGATATGTCATTTTAAAGCTATGGTCAATATGCATGCAAATGGCTTTTTAAAATCAAGAAAAATATTTTGTTTAATATTTATTAACAATTTAAAACATTGATTTTTAATATTTTTTTATGTTGCTACTACTAATTGTAGCGAAAAACTACCAAGCCATTCGCCTGAAGAATTTCGTCCCCAAGATTTTGGTATTTTTTTAAAAACGCTATTTGAACAATTGCGGGTTTTAAATGGATTTAGGCTGAGCAATGTCCGTGTAACATACCGCCGCTATAGGGTGATTTTAAATATTTTTTACGTTGTAACTATTAATTATAGCGAAAAATTACCAAGCCATTCGGATGAAGAATTTTGTCCCCAAGAGTTTGGTATTTAAAAAAAAAAACGCTATTTAAATAATTGCGGGTTTTAAATGGATTTAGGATGAGCAATGTCCGCGTAAACTACCACCGCTATAGGGAGTCGCAGGTTGCTTTCTGTTTTACTAGAGCCGACCCTTAAGGGTCAATCCTAGTTATGTTGGCTTATTTACTTTATGATATCGAGAGACATTTTAAATAAAACATGTACTAAACACGCTTAAAACATGATTTAAATTAAAGGCTATTTTATTACTTATAAAGTAGTTTATTATAAATTTACTATAGATATAAGTAAATTGAAAAATAGTATATTTACATTACATTAAATAATTTACTGTCCAACTCTTTAAGTAGTTTCTTATGAATTTAGTATAGATATAAAAATAGGAAAAAAAACAAAATATTTACATTACATTAAATAATTAACTGTCCCGCTCTTCAATTCAGTTAATATTATAATTTAACTATAGATTAAGAAAAAGAAAAAACAATATGTTTAAATTAGGCTATTACCTGATAATATTGGTTGCGCTTATTTGCAAGCGAGTTGTGGACAAACCAAACATCTGACTAAAAAGTGTTTGAAATAAAATATGTAGATCAACTAATTTTCTACAACTTTGTCGCTGGAAGTTTCTTTCTACTCTAAAAATAAAAAAAGTTTACGCTTTACTACTTTTTCATGTCCCGATTTAAAAAATCGAAGTATTTGTTATTGTATAAATTCTGAACATTTACTAAACTGGAAGATATTTATAATGTTAGTTGCAACATATCACGCAGTTTACAAATATATAAAATTTGTCCTATTTAAATAATCCTAGTACTGTGCAGAAGCTTTTAATTGAAAGCGCGTCCAATGCTAAAAATTCCTCGGCGGCCTTCTAATCAATGGATTTGACACAGACTGTATTTTTCTTACAAAACGACAAAGACTGGTGTTGGAGGGAGAAGGGCATTACTGCTTCTGCGCAAACCACGCGCCATCCTAAATGCTACTACCTATAGCATTGGTGTTTCATACAGCTTCCGTCGTTTCCCCAATAGATAACGCCACTATCGTCGAATTTCCAGTGGAACAAAACATTGCATTGGATCGGAGTTCTATTAGGTTATCCAAATACAATGATATTATACAGTTCAATTCTATGATTTATTCTCTACAATTTTTGTTATCAAATTTCATTTTTGGATAAAGCATATTATATTCCTAATTTATTAGTCAAAATATGCCTGATTTTGTTAGCGGTCTTGTAGTAAGAACATAAAAAAGGCATTTTCTAACAATTTTTTTTTGAAATGTATTACTTTTATACACTTCTATTTAGAACTCATTTACAAAACTTCTGTATATTTTGAAAAAAAAAAATACAAAGCATATTCACCGGTATTAATTTTTATGTAGGCCTAAAGTTGGATTTTTCCTTTACTGAACATTTTTTGCTCTCCGAGCTAATAACTTTTACAATTTTACATACATGAATTTTTCAGTTGCATAAACAAATTCTTGGGACTTCTTCCTATAAAAAAACTCTTTTGGATTGGGATGTAACTACTATATTTGACGAATTTTTGGAAAAAATGCTTGCAAACAGCCAAAAATCCATTTTAGTTAACACTGCCGCTTCTAGGGTTAAATTTGCATACTTTTTTCAATCCCAAACTATAACACCAGAAAGAGAAACCATCTTGCGCCATCAAACCCTACTGTAATGTCCGTGAGACATAAGAATAGACGTGGATCAGCCCGGCAGACAATGCTGTATTCAGCGTTAGTATCAAAGATTTTGAAGGTGTGGAACATCAATCCAATATTCGGCAGGGCTCTATAACAAGGGCTAAATCGTTTCTTTGATCTCGGCACTGTGCCGCCAGTTTCACTCTGACAACACTGTGTGCTGATAACTGCAAGACTAGAGCAGCGGACTCCTTGTGCACGCTGTCGTTTACTCGCTGTTGTAACTCGACGGAAAAGCTTCAGTAAAATAAAACTTACACATTCTTAATCTACATAAAGTACGGATTCTAAGAGTATAAAAACCTTTTATTTTAACAGGTATTTCGAATTTTAATAATTGAAAATATTTGAGAATTATCACTGACTGACATGGAAAAGTTACTAAGAGAGGATTTTTTTTATTTTTGGGTTATAAACACACTTCCAGCGGCAAAGTTGTAGCTAATGAATTGATCTAAACTTTTTAATTCACCGATTTGTGATAAATGATTACATCATTATGAAATCATTTTTAAATGAGCGCGAGGTGATGACGCGTCGCCACTCCCGGTGTACTGTTGTTTGATACTGGAATATTTACATCCTTATCCATTGCGTTTATGTACATATTGTTATTTTAAGGTAATATAGTTATTTTTCTAGCTCGCATAATTACCTGGGGACAAATGATTTACTATATTACCTTAAAATAAATTTTTTTTTGCTCTCAAATTTATTTCATACACATAATTCATTGTGCATTCAAAGTTTGACCTGCCTGAAATATGATTTTTCAAATTTTAATGACTGGGAAAACATTAAAACACATGGGAAAAACAAGAAAGTAAAAGTATTTCTGTGGAACTATTTCAAGAAATCATTATGAAGTGTAAAGTTTTATTATAATACATAAATCTGAAATAACAATTATGTAGATTTTTCTTTTGGAGTTTTGAAATGTCAAGGGCTAAACAAAACAGGGATCATTAGGTCCAAGATATTTTGATTACCTTAATTTATTATAATTTTATAAAGTTGATTGGAGGTACAGTCTCACTCATTGACCCAAACAATAATATAGTTTTTTGTCATTTATAATAATTATAGCCAAGTCAATAAGCGGAAAGACCAACTATGGTACATTGATTGGGGTACCTAGTAGTATAACATACTAAAAGTCCTTGACCCTAGGGGTGGCGGAAGAGGGGGAAGGGGGGGTTAAAGGTACCATTTTTAATTTTTTGGCTATATTTTTTGGTCCTACAAAAAAATATATACGTATACGAAATTAAAGCTGACAAAATTCTCTAGTTTTCATACCTATAGTATTTTTGCTATCTGTAACCGTTAATGAGATATACGCTCTTGAAAATCGGTAATTTTCGAAAAAAACGTTTCTTTGCATTGGAATACTTTATTATTTGTTCTCCATGCAGTTTCCCCTCGTGAGCTCTCTCCAGTTCTTATCTCGTTCGTAGAAAGTCAAATTATTGTGTATTTCGCCTCAGTATATTATTTTATTTTATTATTACTATTATGTCGCTATGTCGACAGAAGAATGTTTTGTCTTTAGTTGAGTTCGTTTATATAATGTCATACGTCCGTAGGAAGTCGAATTATTGTGTTTTTCGCCTTTATATTTTATTATTATTATATTCGGCGTATTTTATTAGTATTATAAGCGGTATATTTTATTGTTATTATTATTATATCGCAATATCGATGCAAACGTATTTTGTTTGTGATGAGAACTTGTACGAAAGTGGTGGGAAAGTGTCCTGTATGAGTGCAAAAGTAATAGCTTCACTGATAAGTGCCACTTTACAAAGAATGACTAGGCTATAACTGTAATGCTGTATATATTTTTGTTTTCTTCCCATAAATCCTTCAAATGAAAAGGTATAAAAGAAACAAAAATCAGAAATTTCATGGCATCATTTTAATTCAAAACACACTATGCAATCCAACAATTGAACTGTCATTACAAACAATTATTGTTTAACAATTAATTATAATAAGCATTTACAATAAATAATCAGATTGGTCTAACTGTGAAGTAAGTAAATATACAAACAACATAAGGCAGGTTCAGTAAAATAGATTTGGAGACAAATTTAATGTTTACTTAATTCTAGATCTTTATACATTTTCATAGATTGTCGAAAATAATCCTTAGTTGTATCATTGGAAAACCTGGCGTTTACATGTAATAAAATATAAAACTTACATATAATAATTGAAGTTGCATTGGAAAGTACTATATTATAGTATTTATATACAAAGAGTTGCAGATATACAAGATCAATTCATATTCACAAAAAAATCCACAAAATATATTGCAAAGCAATTCAAGAGAATAGTATACAAAGTTTACGATACGAGTATTAATCTAATTCCGTTTTAGTAAATCACTGTTTTTTGTTTGCAATTGTGAGAATAACCTATCCCTCTTCACAGCACTAATGCCAAAACAACCTTTAAGACTTATTCATGTTAGTGAAAATTATAACCTAATGTTTGCCTATTAAGTTTTTTTCTTTCTGAAAGGTTTCACTTTGAGCTTGTAGGATACAAATAAAGCACTCAGTGAGTAGAATAATGTACGAATAATTTAACTCTCAGCTGTCACAGAGATTCCAACCAACCAACTATGGTGTTTTTTATTACAAAATCTTTTAAGTTGTATCATTTTCAGAGTGTTTTAAATAGAATATTTTGGCAAATGTTTTATTTACGTATCAAGTCCAATATCTTATAATTTCTATTTAAATGTGTTCTTTTAATATTTGATGATAACAAATAGACAAAAATTGTAATTGTCAACTGAACAAATGTCTGGTTATTCTCTGACAACTAAATAAATTTAATAAAAATTAAGAATCTTAAGTACGTTTTTAGTTTTAATTTAAAAGTCTACTCTGTGCAGTAATTTTATTTACATTTTGTATTTTTATTTATAATTTAGAAATATGATGTAAATATATATTATGTAAATATTTTGGGAGTACATTTTTAGTAATTATTATTTACACGGTAGTAGTATTTCAGTTGTAGAACTGTTCTAGATATAGATCTAACACTAGATATTGTATTTGGTAACAAAGGGAAGGATTTAGTAGTTTTTTGCTGCATACAGTGTTTATTGCTACAAAATGGAAAAAAAGACATATACATCGAAAAAGAATATGCAGATATTCTGACACTGACCTTATAGTGTTATGGTTGACAATATAAAACAGCTTTATTGACCATCTTTATTTTCAACAGCTAAAAAACAGCTCAAGGCCTACAGAGAGGTACCTAATTCAAACTTCTGCACCTTAATAAGTTTTTTTTTTACAACAACATTGTACAACACTTACAAATAAAGACTTTAAACATTTACCCAAAAGTTTAAAGATTGATTTTTTAAATAAAATTTGGAACAATTTTTATATTTGGTTGGAAATATCATTTGATAAAATAAATGTTTGCATTTTAAAATCAATTTAAATATGAACATATGAGGAAACCTGGTGACATATAGGTTAGTATGTGAAAAGCTATTGCATAGTATTTTGTGGTAAACTTACTACAGATGTTAAATCAGACATGATACTATTTAGGTTTAACAGAAAACTGACTTCTGCTTCAATAGTTTATAAGTGTGATTTAGTCAAAAAGTATATTTTGAGATAAATTAACTTTTAATCCAAGAAGATTTAGAAAGCTTTAAGAGAAGCTCTTACTAAAAAAATTACAATATAAAGTAAGTTTTTGTAAAGGATATACTTTAATATAGGAGAGCTTTTACTAAGCTATTTCACATCAGTTTCTATAAAACCTAATAAAATTAACATAACACTGACATTATAAACTACCACATAATATGTTTATTTACATAATTAAACTTTTTATTTGCTTGGTTTCTTTGATAATTAAGTTAAATACGATGTTTAATGAATACATTACCTATCTTTAATTATTTTTTGTTTGTTCATAACACATACAAAAGTTGACTCTAATATAGTTTACATAAGTTATCACATTATGCTGTACAGGTCAAATATTACATTTGTAAGTTGCTGAAATGGCTCAACTAGATACATACATCAATCAGTAATAGTGAAGTAATTATTGTACAGTATAAACTAACAAAGCCTTCTCAATTTGTTCGACTTTAGTTTTATCCGCTTCAACTTTTTTCTAACTACAATATGAACTTATCAAATGTAATTGGAAGTAAATTTGTTATTTTATAACAAACAACACGAATGGATTTGGTTTTATTTCAAATTAGATGACATGACAAACAGCTATATGTTCTTCTCAAACTATACTCACTTAAAGCAAATAACATTTCCGTTGTTAAAGCAAATAACTTTAAAATTTCCTATTATTTTGCCCAACAAGTAACTTTGTTAACCTCATGGTAAAAATCAATATATTTGATTATTTGCATAAGTCGTATGCACAGGCAATTTTGGATATAATTGAAAATCTTGATGTTGAGCAAAAAGAGATTGCATTCTGTACACATTATGGAAAACAATTTTCTTGCTATAATTACAAAACATTAAAAGTTGTTATAATCTCAAAATTGCATAGTACCAATATCATGATTATTTTAGGCCAATTTGCATTAAAACTCAAAAATATGAAACTGAACTCGGTTCTAATTAATAATATAAATTATATAACTAGACTTAATAATAGAAAAAGTTGTTTAATTTTTAAATTAATATTTGAATTTTTTAATACGTAAAACATATTTTAGAGTTTTTATCTTAAAAAATATATATGGTAATGAAGGAAGTAATAACTATAAAGACCTTAAGTATTAAAGCATAAATTCAATATTTAATCTGGTTACATAAAGGTTCCTTAATTAATTATGGCCTTGGTCTTCGGAGATCAACCGCATCACTATTATCTGCACGTTAAATACAGCCGACGTTTCAGGTACTCATTGATAGATGTCCGTTATCAAGTATTAACGTGAATTTGTTATGCGGTTGAGCTCAGAAGACCAGAAACACAAAAATAATGTTTGTGAGCGTGGAAGTCTGTTTTTCAAAATATTATCGTTTGTATAGAAAAGTAAGGTTAGGTTTGTAAGCAAAGGAAGGATTAAATTAGAGGGAAAATAGAATATTTTAAGTAGCAATATATAAAATTGAGTATAAGTCAGTTTAAGTCATAGTTATACTTGTGATGCAACATAAACCAACTTCTAGTTTGCTTTAATTACAAATATTTTGCACTTCATAAACACATTTTACATTGCTTTTGTGCAATTTGAAAGGCATTTTAGCATGCCCTAAGTTTATCATTAGAAACTTTTATGAATTTTATGACGTATGGAATATTATGAGGAATAAGGCATACACTATTATCATTTTTTAAATAGTTTATTTAAAAAATCTCTACAACTTTAAAAAATAATAAATTTTAGTTTTAGAAGCTCAACAATCTTTAAGAGATTCTTGATTTAGATTCGTAAAATATCTGTCAGACGAATAACAAAGAAATATAAATACATGGTATGATAGATTTACATTATCGTTTATATCTTTATTTCATATTTATCGTTTTATTCCAATGGTAAGTACTGTAGATCAAAAACTACATACATAATTCTTATTTGATTTCCTTATTTAATAAATACTAACAGTAATAAAAACCTTACACTAAAAAACCAAAAAACAATCAGCTTTTCTGTCACCATCTGTCATTCTTAATATCTAAAACATAATAAATATGCCGTGTAGACTTGCCAACATTACAGACTAACATTCATAACATTAAGAGTGCTTTACAATATAAAATAACATAACACTCATAAATTGTACTTTATTTGATAAAAACGTGTGTTTGCAATATCACGGAATACAGTAAGTAGTTATAAATACAGTATATAAATAGTTGTATAGCATTATATTGAGTTCATCATGTAATTGGTATTATCACGTAGTTATACAACTATAAAACAGTAAGTTGAACATTATTAGTATATATTAGCCACATGCCAAAAAAAAAAATATTTAAATCAATCAAAATAACTACCCTTTTCTGAATGAAACACTTCTTATGTCATTGAGTAAAACTAACAATAATACACAACTCAAAAAGTTATTTAGATGGAAGCCATAAATATTATACCTAATTTATAAATTATTTGGAAAATCATATCACTATACTAGTACAATTTTTGAATTTATAATGATTAATACTTCTGTTATAGTAAACAATTTATTTGTTATTACTTTTTTATAACATACTTCGATAAACAATTTGTATAGAATATTAACAAAATAAATAATATTTAATTCTGAACAAACAATACCTACTCATTAAAGAGTACCTACTCATTTCATCATCGTCAATATCACTTTGATATTTCCAGCAAATCTAATTATTTTACTTGTATTTGGCAATCAAAAAATATTTAATTCCACAAAAGTTAGAAACATCCTTGTCCGATGCTGCTATTAAGCAATAATTTACATAAACAAATATTTTAAGAAATTGGTTGTCTTTATAAGACAAAACACTGTGATAGAAGGAAACCCTAACTAACCCAATGTGAAATTAATCTAGAGGGTATTATAGTGTTTAGATTATTAGACGAAAATATTGGTGTTAACATGTATTATGTGTTAAACTGTATTGTAAAATTGCAAAAAAAGTTTGAATAGTATAATTTGAAATATAAACAATTTTAATCAAATCATTCAAATTGATACAAAAATCTGTTTACAAAATTTCAAAAGTTACAGCTTTAATTAAATACTAACTATAAAATACAACAAATTAATGACATTAAGTAACAACAATACATTAATGAAACAATTTTATATCCTTTGTTTTAAATAAATATGTTTACATTAAAAGTAACAAAAATAAAAATATGTAAAAGTGTTTATAAGCTACGATCTGATTTTTAATTTGATATCCGCATTACTAAAACACAACACTCATACATTGTCAATGACATACACAGTAACACTTAATGAATTTATGTTTTGAAAATCAATTTTGTTCAAAATGGTCCCAGAAAAACTAGTCTACACGATATTAAAACAATACAACCTCTCTGCGACCTACATATTTGGACCCGAACATATAGGAAAGAAAATACAGCAAATGCTTTTGTACATTCGAACTTTAAAAAAAAAATACAGTATCATACATATTATATTGAATATGTTGTTCAATTACAATTTATAGTAGTCTGAAATGAGAGAAAACAAAACAATATGAAAGAACTACTAAAATCCTTATCAATAATTTAAGATCAATCAATATAAATAGTTTGGTTCAAATTATTTTTGTATTTACTACATGTAAGTATATACTTTTCCCTCAGAACCAAACAGTATTTACTATATAGAAATCCTTATCAATAATTTAAGATCAATCAATATAAATAGTTTGGTTCAAATTATTTTTGTATTTACTACATGTAAGTATATACTTTTCCCTCAGAACCAAACAGTATTTACTATATAGTTTCATATTAATGTAATATGAAACATTAATTACGCAATTATATTTATATATAGAACGTTTTATTTACTAACCTCCAAACAGTCACTTATTTCGTCACAGAGACGTATCTGAATAATAAGTGACTGTTTGAAGATTAGTAAATAAAACGTTCCATAATAATTTAAGGTTCTCAGCTACTAAGCCCAAATTTTCAAAAAAAAATTTGTTGGAAATATTTGAATGCCAATCTGTAAGCGGAAGATGAAGAAACACTAAGTTTAAGTATACATCTGAATGTAAAATTACTAGAAATAAATCAGATTATGAAAATAGTAAATGTAACAAAAAAGCTCCCACAACAAGAATTAACACTTAACCAATTCAGACATAAAGTCAAAAGCAGATTATGATTTAAACGCTTCAAAAAATGTTACTCCTATAAAATAATATGTACTTTGTACAGTAGAGTCCCGCTATTCCGAAAATCCGCCTATTCCGAACAGATTTCAGAAAAAATTAAAAAGACATTCGTGATTTCTGTAGAATCATTTTTAATTTCTGCTAAACACAAATAATAACTAATTTACAATCACTAAAGAAGAAAAGTCAATAATTTTTTTCTGACGAAGAGCACTGATTTGACTTGAGAATTTCCGCCATCGCCGCATGAACATAACATCATTTGGTGTTGAAGTGTATTGTTCGGCGTAGCCTAAGTGTAGGTTTACACCATCCGTTTTTTCCCTTCCGTTGTGTTTTGGTTAACACATTGACAACACATTAATTCCAATGGGCCGGTTGGAATTGTCCGGTTTTGTTTCCTTCACGTTTTAAATCCTTTTTGCGGGAAGGTAGGTACCGCAACAAGTGTCCGGTGAAACGGATACCGGGTCCGTCAGAAAGAAGGAAGGATTAGATACAACAGCTAGTAATGTTGTTGTCACATGCCGGTTGCGTTTATCAGTTTTTTTCCACCGTTTTCGTTATCTTGAAGGAATTTTATTTTTTTCTCGATCTTTTTTTCAAGACGATGCGGTTCTAACGGACAGTTTAAACAGCTTATCCCTTCCCTTCCGTTTTTAGAAGAAAACGTAATCGTAACGCAACGGAAGGAAAAATCACTTGGTGTAAACCTACATCAAGGTTAGGCCAAGAGCATTTGCCGCGTCTACGTCTGATATGAGTTCAGTTTGAGCGTTCACCTCCTCCTCGCTTTCCTCCGAGCTGATCAACGCTGTATAGATCTGACACTAGCAGATGTCCCCGCACTTAATTTACGCCTTAACAAGTCAATATGTTGATATTATTTATGAACAGTGTTCGGTCCCAATTAGTTCGGAATAGCGGCACTCTACTGTATAACGTAAATAACACAAAACAAAATTTTTAACCAGTTTTAAAATGCCATACTAGGTTATTAAAACAATATTTAAAAAGTTATAAAAAATTGCTTAATTTTGTTTAGCTTTTAACTTGAAGATCTAAGAAAATTTTCTCGGTTTTCAAGAGTTTTAGAACTATTTTTCTCTTCTAGAGTTAACATTTTTTAAACCGTCCATTTGATGTAAAATCCTCTGATTATTGTCCGTTTCAGAAAACCATTGAAATTAAACTCTTTCTAGAGAAGGCTGTGAATCTAACATTGCTCAGTAGAAAAGCCATTCAGGTATTTTTAAATTGATCTTTTTAACTTTGACACTGTGTATTTTGTTTCATGAGCATTTTTTAGACAGACACCAAGAGAATAAAAAGTATCAACGAAACATATGGAAACATATGTATATAAAACAGTATCCTACTTACAAATTAGTATTAAAGCTAGCAAGTACCATAACGTTTCTGTGATGAACATAAATTAGTCAGAAATTAAGTTACTTTAAATTTATTAGAACATTGTTAAGAAGAAAAAAGAGAAAACTTAAGTAGGCCGTGCAGATAAACGTAATGATTTAAAGATAAGACAAATTCTACTGGATCATACATTTACTATATTCTAAAACACAACCATGGTATCGTATGAGAATTCTATTATTGCCCATAAATTTATTTAAAATATATAGGATTAAAATACAAGTGAGATGTTTTGATTTTAAATAATATGTTGTACATCATTGCAAAGTAGGTTGTTCATAATGTGTGGCCTTAGATTTAATACTGGTTTTAACTCAATAAGTTAAACAATCTCTAGATTCTTTTATATTCACAATTTTACAACTCTCCCTTAAGAAACAGAGAAAACTGAATACTAAGCTTAATTTTAATAAAAGTTATTATTTTCCGTGATCTATTACAAACCTTCAAATAATAAATCATATTTTTAAAGATTTGACAGTAAAAGTCAAATACTTTTTTAAATTAAAGAAGTATGTAGTTATTTTACCTTAACAAATATAAAAGTTAATGTACAATAAATCTAATAAGTTGCTTAAATTAGTATAATTTTGTAACCATAAAATTGAGTTAGGCAGAACTTAGAAAACTAAAGTTTTAAAAAATAAACTTAAAAATTGTGACAAAATATTATTTTTATGGAAAAATACATAAAAATTAACTGTATCTTAAAAACATGCATATTTGTTGTACGCAGTAAATTGAAGTTTCAGGTTTTGTAAATTTTCCACCAATTGGTAAAAACTTCAAAATACCAAGTCAATAACATGCGTTTAGATTTGTTTAAGGACACAGATCTTTAAATTAATGATCAATAGCAGTTGTAAATAGTTTATAGTAGAAATTATAATTTTATTAAGAACAAATTGCATTTGTTTAACTTATTACTGATTTGTGTCCTTTTTATAAACCTAAATTTGTAAACAGAAACATCAACTTTATTACAAATCATAATTTATTGTTTTAAAACGTTTATTTCTTCAGAAAATATTTTGATTGCCATGATTAAAGAAAATAAACAAAACATACAGATCTGGTTACTGATTTCCAAATTTGTAATTAAGTCTAATTTCAAGGAATACTTATGTATCTAGGATGAAATTCATAAATTCATTACATTCAGATTTTCATTTATATAAATATATACAGTAATTTACATATTAACAAACTAGTCATCTAACATCTATCTGGTGATTTGACATGAGTTTCAATTATAATAAAATCATATGTTCTTATTAAGTTACTATTACTAATTATTTTCTAGAGGCAGACAGTAATGCAGTTAAAATACTTTTGACTTGTTTAACATACAGGATACAAAAGTCTAGCCATGCATACATTGTAAGGTGCTCTCAAGGTGAGGTAGGCTATAATCTTAAAGTTTCATGGTTTAACCTTTTCGCTGCGTAAACCGACTACAGTCGATTTGAGATTTTTACCGTTCACTGCGTAAATCGACTTCAGTCCACAACGTTATAAAAACTTTTCCTTTGGCTGCGTAAGTCGATTATAGTCCCAACTGAACAGAAATGATGTTATTTAGCCTCAAGTAGGTGCTGCTCCCTGTTTCTAAGCCAGTGAAACTTTGTAGTATCACATGTTTTTGTTGACATTTGACGTTCCAACCGGGTGTTTAGTGAAGGTTATATTGTGGTTGTAATGATTTCCATTGCTTTTATGTGTGCGTTTATGATAATATTTAATTATATTTCTAGTATATATTGCACGTGGATATTTGTTTTACATAATTAAAGTTCTGAAGTGATTTAGTGTTGGCTTAAGAGGCCTATTTTATTATAATGTAAGTACTGTATTGGTGATTAATTCTAACCTACTTTATAATGAATGAATATTTAAAATAAAACAAATACTCTTTTTAAACATTTTAAAGTATTCACAATAACAAAATTATTATTACAATATTCCATTATAGAAACAAAATTTATTGACATTATTTCAACTTCAAGAAAGTGTAATTTCTGTGTGTTAGCTAGGCTAGAATTATATGTTACTGTATCTTTGCTACTTATTACACAATTAATTATTAATTTATGCTTATAAATGTTATCTTATACATGTTTTAATATTAAACTGTTGTAGATTTAACATTTTCATTGTTTTTTATAGTAAATATTATTTAATGTGAGTACTTAAAAATATTTAACAATTTATTAAATTTCCATGTTTTTAGGGCTTAAATCATGTTTTTCACACATAAAAAAATTTTCTAAATGAAAATAGTAGTATATATTAATGCAAGAAATAGTAATAAAGAGATATTTAAGTAAAATAAACCATAATTAAAAAATTTAAAATTTCACTCATAATTGCAAAATATAGGGAGCTGCTTGGATTTTAATACGCAGCGAAAAGGTTAAGACTGAACTCTAAAAGTTCTAAAAGATATGTTCTCTTGCCTGTTTTTCACATGGGTTTTTAGCATTTTAATATTTTAAATGAGCTAAATTTTGTATTTGGGTTTTTATAAGTATAACTAATATGAACGTTATGTCATTAGCAGAATTTTCTTAACAGACATCATTGGCTGTGGTTCGGATTCCACGTAAAACTGTAGGTCCCGTCTTCATTAGCCTTAAGTGCAAAACAGCAGGACGTTAAAAAAAAAAAAAAAAAAAATAGCAGAATTGACGTGGTACTACATGTCCGAGTAAATTTGGTCAGAGTTGGTTGTTGACACCTACGCGCATAGTAATTAAAGTTGGCAGATCTGTTTTTAACAAAAATTGTAGCAGTTGCAAATATGCTCGCCAAGAACAAAAAAAAAGTTTTATGAATATAGGAGGAGAAGTTTGAATTCATTTTGAACATGATGATTAATACTTCTAATAATGTTAAGTGAGAAGATTAGATTAAATAGTTTTCAGTTTGTTCACCTCTTAGAACTTGTAAAGTTAAAATTAAATGTATTGTGAGCTGCTTTATCTGTAAGTTTGAAGTTAGAAATAAGTTTTATGGTAAATGATGTCTGCTGTAGAAAGCACCACATCATAGTTTCCGCCACCTTTGTTTACTATTCGTATGTAACAAAATAGAGCATTCTCCAATTCAACTCGAACCGAGTACACTAGGATGGCCCCAAGTATAAGACGATCCAAGAGATGAGTACTCAGTATTCCAGTGCACTGGTTTCGAGTTAACTCACCTTTAGAATAAGCCCTAACATTTATTAGAAATATTTCCAATATATAATTTAACAAAACATTAAAAAATCATTATATTATATTGTATGTGAGTACTGATTGAGTTTTGATTGTTGTGAGATTTGTGTTGATTCAAAATTAAAAAATCATTTACTCAAAAATCTACTTATTATAAATACATGCAAACTGTAAATGTTGTTGTACAAATAGGCACCAAGGAGCACTCACAAATGCTCATTTGGATTGAGATTGAATGGAACCAAATTTGAATTATTACTTTAATTAAAATCCATATCACCCTAAAAATCTTTTACTTAAAGGAGGCATCTTCCCATTCAGTTAAGAAAAATGTCTAATGAAAAACATGTGATGATAGGCTTTGTAAAAAATAAAAGTTTTACCATGTAAGATTTATATTTGTTAGATTTACGTTGAAGACTTTTATTTGTCATTTAATACTTTTTTACTTGTAGGACTTTATTGTAAATCTATATTTGATTTATAGTTCAACTCCAAACAGCTGACTAAAAACAAAACCTGATGAAGACACAATTCAAAATTCAGGAAGGAAAAAATGCCTTTTGATCTAGAAAATTAAACTGAATACATATTGAAAATTCTATTTCACCCGGACAATTAGTCTGCCTGGATAGAGTAACAGGACGTAGGATGAAAAATCAAAACTTACAACATACAAATAAAATAATATAGAAGTAATTTAAATAAACTATAATTAAAAGGCACTAATAAAAGTTTAAACATGGAGTGTAATTTAAAACTGTAATTAGTTGAAGTAAAAATATTATTATGTATAAATTAAAACAAACTATGTGAAAGGTGAAGGACGTTTAATAATGTAATATTTTTGTAAACTAATTTTAAATGTTACTAAGAAATTTAGAATATCTAAGCCAACTATTAGGACAGACATTTTAGTTTATTTATTAAAATATATGATACATAAACCTGTAAACAGTATTGAATGACAAATACAAGTCTTAAATAGTACAGTAGAAATCTTCCTAGTTTTAAGGTTTTGATAATGTTTATTATTACTACATTTCATTATTGTGTATGAAACTACATAACTACAGAAATAATGTTGTTTATAATTTGTACCTAAACATAACACAAAAATACCCACAAAACTGGCTGCCTTTAGAAGAAATAAAACAAGAATTTTATCAGATTGAAAACTTGCGTACTGAATAATACAGAGCATGTAGACTAGTGAACTTCCCCTCTTGCTCACACACACACACACACATGCCAGACATAAATGCTTACTTCTAGGTTCCCGGCGTGGTATTGTCACATTAAATAAAACACATTTACACATATATTTACAGTTACAATATTAAAAATAACAAGTTTTTTAAGATTACTGGTCTGTTTTCATTCATAAGTGTATATATTATAACCTTAGTTCTTAAAATAATAAATTTTAAAATACCTTAAAAAATTGATACGTTAGATCAAAAAATACATCTAAATTACTTCCATACATTAATTAATAAAACATAAAAATTCCAATAAAGATTTTGTATAGTGCAATATAAAAATAAACATATTTAACTGAGTTGATAAATTGTCAGTTGAAGACTGCAATTGTTTTGAGTTAGGCGATGTATTTATCTAATGCAAATTTTAAAATAGATTAAAAATGCTTATATGGGATAGAAAGGAAACACAAGATCATGCTCCGTTAGTGAATTATGAATGTATACTAGTTGACTCAATAAAAGACAACATCAAAACTACGTTTGTAAAGGAAGTCTTGTGATTTATCTGACAATTTATCAAATCACCAAACTATTTTTAATCATCCACCAATTCTTCTTAAAACTACTTAAATTCAATAATAAGTAATAAATTCCTCAAATTGACAATGATTACAGAACACAAATTGACTCAAGATTGTTGTGACATAATTAAAATATAAAACTACGGTAGCAAAGAAAAATAAATCGTGATATATTCGATTAAGAAGGATTTCGTATCATCTTTAAAAACTGACTGGCATTGAAGAAACAAATTTGATTAAAAACGTTAAAATTCTTATCTTTGGTGTATAATTTCATTTAGAAAACTTTTACTTAATTCCTAACTCTATGAAATTGTCCGTATTTAGTAGTTTTATTGAAAGACTTATGCGAAATACATAACTTTTTTCGTGTCGGCGTGTACGGTAATAGCTCGTGCCATTGCTCCTGGCGTGCGATCCTCGCTACAGCCGGATTGATGCGAACCTTCTCCACTGCAATCATTTACGCTATATCATTTCACAGATATGGTTAGTATACAACAGATCATGTGAGGACATCAAAGAATTCAAGGATATGAAGGGATACATCCAAAATCATAGGTAAGGGTAGAAAATTATTCCTAAACACAAATAAGTACTAAGCATATTTTCGGGGGAAAATGTCCATAGCCATCAGATACAAAGGGGAAAATTACATGGTACTAATGTACACCTGTTGAACTACTGTTACACATTAAAACTATTTGCTTTTCTATGTATAGTGCTAAATCAAAACTATAAACATTTACAGAGTCTAAAGATATGTGGCTTTCCACCACATGATCATTTCCTGTGAGGATGGTTGGAAATCATCTTCAAAACCACATTAGCAAGTGGAAGAAATTAAGGATTTTAAAAAAATGTTTATGATTGTAGTATGCATTGCTGTCTGAACATTATGGAGGTATATTTAAGCAATTTGAAAAAGCAAACTATTGCAGCAAAGCTGTTGTTTCAATGCCTGTGAATGCTTAACACTAGATACGCTACTAAAGATAAAATAAAACCATATGCTGAAGAAATTTTGAAAATAAAAAGATGTAAAAAAATCAGCGACAGCTTAACAGTTTTATTGCAATAATCACTTCTATTATAAGGTTAGTTTACAAAAGGACAGTAGTTAAGTAGTAGCAACTAAGGAACAGTTTCTGTGCTATTATTAATCCTTAACTTTAATTAACACCTATTGGGTCATGTATTATTTATCTTAAGGCTAGTTTACTCAAGGACGGTAATTAAGTAGCAACTAAGGAACAGTTTCTGTGCTATTATTAATCC
>JAGFPH010000487.1:84017-95207 GCA_018207615.1 Philaenus spumarius
ACTGGAATTGCTTTCTTTTGTTATTGGTTGGTAGGTGGGTAAAGATATATCACTGGACCACTTTCCAATTTGGAAAATAATCCGCTATGGAAGAAGGAATGCAGATAATTACCACCATCAACAAAATGGAAAATAAAATCAGCTTCTTGGTCAGAATTTAAGAGAAAATCTAAGTTTTTCGTGGCTGATTTAATGTCCGTGCCTGATGATGTCATAGATATTCTGATAACCGCAGCAGAAACATGTATACAGAAAATAAAACAGAAAACACCAAAGAATATCTGGTGGAACAAAGAAACAGATGAAGCAAGACAAAACCGGTGTAGTGCTAGATGCAATTGGAAGAAATATAAGACTTTAGAAAACTAGTTAAAATATAATAAAGCAAATGCAATATCATAAAGAATCAATACTGCGGCAACATTTTTTTTAAACTCTTGAGTATAAAAATACCCCAAGTACTACAGTGTGGAAAAAAGCAGTCTCTAGTTACAAGATGAACACATACCTCCTAAACTCTCATTGAAGAGGAAGCCAAAGTTGCTAAATATTTTCATAAGAAATATATAATTAAATCCGGTAAAAAAACATATCCTTTTGAACTAACCAAGAATGAGCAGTTGCTATCCAGAAATATTTTCTATTTCTTTCACCACCAAGATAAATGTAATTGCCCAATAAATATTTGAGAGCATCACAAAGCTATTGGCCAACTTAGAAACACTGACACTGGAGAAGATGAAATACACAATTGTATGTTTCAACACATAGTCGAAAAACTGGTCTGTTCAATGATATATAGAGGACTGGTTTATATCCAGACGATTGGAAGACTGCAGGATAACACCTTTGTTAAAACCAGGCAAAAACAGAAAATCAGCAAATGCTTGCCGACCAATATTATATTCATCCTGTTTGAGTACACTGATAGAGAGAAAGGTAAATTAACCGTTTGAACTGGCAATTGGAAAAATACACTCTTCTCTGTAAAAATCTGTTTAGTTACACAAAATAGTACAGTTGACACACTTTTGTATATGACAAAGGATTTAGTAATAAGAAAATAACAGTAACTGCAATGGTTGATTATGAATCTGATTTTGATATGGTCTCTCCTTCTGCATTAAATTGATCAAATAGTTATATGAGGAAAGCTTCTACAAAAGTTATATTTATTTCTTAATGAAAGATCAATTAAAGTAAAAAGTAATCAACAACACACAACAGAAGCAGATAGAGTAAACAATGGAATACCACAGGGAAGCATACTAAGTCCAACACTATTTTTAATATAATGTTTCATGACTTCCAGTTCATACCTGCACCAAATATGAAGATATCAATAAAAGCAGATGATATTACGGTATGGACCAAAGATAACAAAAATAGCATTTAAGATATCACCACATCCTCATCTATGATCTGTTGAGACAGGCAGTGTCAAGTTTGAACACGTTCATAATTACTACATAATTGTACTGGTAATTATAGCCTATACAATATTTTGTAAAAAAGTGATGAAAAGTATATTTTCTTTTCACACAAGTGCATAAGGCTACAGTTTTATTAGATCCATATTTCTCCCAATCTGATGTAGAATGACCATTGAATGACTTCAGAATGAAACACTAAGATTATAATACACGAGGTGTAATAAAAAAAAATACAGTGAATGAGTTTTTATAGCAGCATCTGCAAAGACTACATCCAGTTGATTTAATATCTCCGATAGCCTGATCTGATGAGACAGGCAGTGTCAAATTTAAACACGTTCTGACTTGTCAGTCAGCTTCCAGAGCCGCTAGAATGAAGTTGTGTTTACGGTGTTTGTCGTGCATCATGGATTTCAAACAATGCATTAACATTAAGTTTTGTTTCAGGATGCAAAAAAAACTCATGAAATGTTAAAATCAGTGTATGGTGATAATGTGATAACTCTAAAGATTGTTTACAAGTGGTATGAGCGATTTAAAAGTGGAAATGAGTCAATTGAAGACGATGAACGGTCGGGACTGCCTTCGTCCTCAAAAACAGATGAAAACTTGCAAAAAGTGGCCAAACTATTTCGTTCAAACAGGTGAATTGACTATTCGAGAGCTTACCAAAGGACTTAACATCTTGTACGGGTACATGCAAAGCATTTTAACCAATAATTTGTAAAGGAGACGAGTGAGTTTAAAAATTTTTCCCAGACATTTGACTGATGAACAGAAGGAAAATCGTCTCACAGTTTGCACGGAATTGAAGGATCGTCTTTTTTGCCGATCCAAACTTCCTTGTAACTGCCAAACTTGTAACTAGAGTCTAAGGCTTGGACCCTGAGACGAAAATTCAGAGTTCTCAATGTAAAACTAGTAACTCCCCTCGCCCTAAAACAGCACGTCAGTCTAAGTTAAACATCAAGCTCATTGCTTTTTTCGATAGTGAAGGCATAGTGCGATTAGAGTTTTGTAACGTGCTGTCGGCTCACTGTTACAATCAGGTCCCAGTTCAGGCGCCATTTTGTAACGTGCTGTATGCTTGCCAGTCGTTTACAAACAAATTTTATTAATAAAAAATAAAAAAAAAAAATAAATCAAATTTTGACAAGTTTTTTCTAAGTGAATTGAATAAAAAAAAAAACCTTTTGCTGCGTAACAATTACTTGTAATATCATACTTTCAATTTGTATACCATACTTTACTTTATTAAAATAATTATCAATTCAAAAACTATAAAATACTATTCCCTTAACCACAACAAAAAACAATCAAACATAACCCCAAAATTGAAAATAGGTTATGTTGTAGTCAGGCCTGTGGTTGTCACAGCTGACTACCAAATCTCTGTTACGCAGATTGGCTTTTTCCAGGGGACCGCAAATATATCTCCCTGAGCGTATTAACTCATACTACCAACATCACAAATCAAATTTCTGTTCTTGCTATTACAACTGTCCTTTCAAATGTTTATCGACTGTAGGCTAGAAACCGAGTGTCCCCAAGTTTCTTCAATGTACAGTAGAACCCCGATTATCCACGAGTGGATTACCCGCGTTGCGGCTTAACCGCGATCGCCAAAAAAATACAAATTAAATATGTAAAATAACCCAAATGCGATACTACGGCGAACAAAGTTTAGCGAGTTAAGGCCCATTATCTCGCGCGCATACTGTAGCGCCACCTCAAAGACAATACAGTAAGCATATAACCTTCATAACGGGACTATTCCCACCCCCATCAATAAAGGACTTTTTTACTCCATGCTGATAGAGATTGATATTGAAAGTGCATTTTGAGAACAGTAGTACTGTAGTAGTTATGTACTGGACTGTTTTTTTTTTGTTTTTGTTCTTTGTAAATATGTAAGTAGTGTGTGTGAAACTATATAATTTTTCCAACATATAAAGGTACGTAACTGTGCATATTTAAATTAATTGTTATTACCTGAACCTTTTGTAAAGATTAATTAAGCACTTATTTTAGTTTTACGGTCATTTTGAACTATTTCTAGGGCATTTTAGGTCAGTTTCGGATTATCCGCGATTTCGATTATACACGAAAGTTCAGCCACCCATTATCGCGGATAATCGGGAGTTTACTGTACTTTAACACTGTATGATGTTTTGTATTTTAGACATATGCTAATTGTATGCAAGTTTTTTATTTTAAAATTGAAATTATATATTAAGTGAAATTTTATTTTATATTATTCAAAACGTCTGCATTCCCCCTTTGAATTTCTATGTTTATTATTTATTTATAAAATACAAAGTTTTAAATTAGGCTAATTCATCCAAATTTTACATAGCAACTCCCTTTACGTTATACCCCTGTTTAATTAATTAAAATCCCTGAAACTCACATATATTACAGTTTGTTCCAAGGGGAACAACTGTAAACTCCAAATTTTTACAAGAGGATACTGGAACGTTTGCAAAACGTTGTGCGAAGAAAGAGGTTAGAAAAATAGGCCAATGGATTCCTTCTTCATCACGACAAAGCTCCATGCCGCAAGTCGCTTTCAATTCTTGAATTTTTGGCTGGAAAAGGGTTCCTGTCTGACCACATCCGCCTTACTCACCAGATTTAGCACCTTAAGACTTATGGCTCTTCTCAAAAAATTTAAAAAAAATTTGACAACACCATTCCCAACATTGGGATGGCCAAGAACCAGCAGCTGAAAGCCCTTCCAAAAGAAGCCTTCCAAAAATGTTCTCAATCATGGATTCAACGTTGGGACAAGTGCATCGCTAGCCAAGGAGATTAATTCAAATTCTATGTAAGCTTATGAATTTGTTTTATTAACTGTATTTTTGCATCGCTTCTATCTAACAGACTTAGATCATGCTCTAAGTTAATGAACCCAGACAGAAGAATAAAATAAATTCTAAAAAACAAGAAACTTCTAATATTGGCTGCCCAGGTGTATTAGGTGCATCATGCTAAGACTATGAAGGACAGGAAGTGGAATAACACATGGCAAGAGCAAACATAAATATCCAGAATCAAATCTTACCATCAAAGCTAAAACAGAATTTCTTTTCTCGTGGTTGAAAGTACACACCTTTATCAAAACGATGAAGTAATACTTAATGATTAATAATGATTTAGAACTTTAAAGTAATAAAAAAATGTAGGTGTTGAACTTACCTGACCATGGAACTAAGTTCTTGAATAATTTCCTGGCGGTGTTGTTGAACCCTAACGGTAGCTGCGTAACGACTGGGATGAGCATCCATTGATCCGACTACTGCTGCTATTGAAGGTTTCTTATTATCACCTGCTGGTGGGTGAGTGACATCAGCACCAAGGAATATCACAGGTTCGTTAAATACCTGAACATTACAATTATTTGATTTATTTAATCTGATGGTTCTTCTACAATTACCACTACTAAAGTTATAAGAATTGTAATATTTAAACTAAAAAATTTCTAATATTCTAAACAACACTTCAATTTTCAAATCAAGATTCCCTTTTCCAATATGTTTGGTTTGTCTTATTGAGAATCATTTTACAAAATAATTTCTCTTTCCATGTTTTCTTCAATTAATTATTTCTTAAATTATAGGGTTAAATCTATTTAAATCAAGTACAGTGACCTATACACAATTATTACTTTTACAAAGGTGATGATAACCATCCAGGTTTAAAAAAAATAAATTACTTTTACAATAAAGTCTATGATTACATCTCTTAAAATTGTAGATATTCCACGGTAAGGGTTAAAACTTGGATGGTAAATTGAAATCACCAGCAATGTTTTAGCTAGTAAACAATTGTTATAAAATTTCTATTTTTTAAGTTAACTTATTTGAATAAATGAAAGTAAACATTTAACGAACTTAAGATTTTAAAAATAGAGTTATTATTATTGAATAATTAAGAAGTACCGGTAGGCTACCTAAGTCATTGTAAACTACAATTTTATTGGTTCAAGGCAACCCTGATGTCATAAACCAAGCTTACTACGGCACATCTAGTTTGTGGATCCCTACCATGTAATTAATACCTTTAAATACAATAAAATTTTATCTTACAAATATAAAAATAAACTAATACATACCTTAGGCCTGATACTGGGGACTAGAATACTGTTGATTCCACCTAGCTTGACATTTATTTTTAAACATAAATTAGAAAGTGTCTGTGGTGAAGTTTTATTCACATTTTTAGCTTGAACACATTGAGTTGCCATTCCTAGCACTGTATCTCCGACTCGTTTCACTTCAGCTGCAATACAAAAGGTTTGAACAATTTAACAATAATTGCTTCAACTAAAACAGTATAATGCATACTTATGACCAATGTTAATGAAGATTTGTAATGAGTTAAATTTATTTAAATTAATTTTGATATATTTTGCAAGTACATTTTTTTACACGAAAGCTCTTCTCTAACTGGTTCTAGTCGCCAAAATAATTTTCAATTTTATAAAAACAATAAGAAATATAATAGAATAGGGTGGTTTTATCATTAAGCACGGTGTTTCAGGAAATGGAGAAACTGAGGATATAACAACAACTGAGGATAAAAATTAATTCAAAGTTTACATAAACATAGGTTTGAAACACCTAGAATTTTTTACAATATTGCGTTTTAAGTAACAATATAGGAGGTGTGTTTGATCCCAAAAGATAGCAGCTTAGTGTTAAATAATCAATAAACTTTAAAACTGAAATATGACAAATGTGTAGACAAGCTTACCATTACGCCTGACCTCATATAGGTTTTACATCTGTATTGTACACCCTCCAGGTTGTACAACTGCATTTTAACTCAAAATATTCCTTTTTAGTAAATAATAACCATAGTAAAATTATATACTTAATTATCCTTTACTCATAAACTAATGTCAAATCAAAACGCAATGTACTTGCATAGATTAATTCAAATCCGAAAATACCTGATTCTCAGGAACAAACTAATGACACATCCACATTCCAAAAATAAATATTCCTGGCCCAAAAAATTACCTAGATCCCATCCCAATCAATTCCCGAATTTAGTTATGTTTTGTCCATTCCAAACCTATCACAACAATTTTTTAAGTTCAGACTCTAATACTGAAGAACGGGAATATTTTTGTATTCCCAAATATGATTTCAACCTGAAATAAATAACCTGGATATCTTTAATAAATTTTACAGAACACTTTTTACAATTAATTCAAAACTCTTACAATTTAAAAAATGATTTAAATATGTAGATGGACTCATTTAAAATTAAACTACATATAAACTATCTGTTTTACAAAAACATTAGCCAAATAAATCGTTCAGCTCTTTTAATGCAGAACATGCTGTTTTGCACTTTAAGGCTAATGAAGATGGGACCTACAGTTTTACGTGGAATCCGAACCACAGCCAATGTGTCTGTTAAGAAACCATTTAGAAAATTATTCGGTGTCAATGGGAATTGAACCCGGAACTTTTCCATATTTTTAATTGTACATCAAAGAATAGCCAAGGTAAAAAAGTAATTGATCTATGCAACAATCCAACTGATTTCCTCCATCACATTATTAGTATTGATATATGTATTTGTTCTGGAATTTATACTGTTATTTATTGGAGAAAAAAATAACTGTCAGACGAAAAAGTAAGCATTTTTAGACCTATGTTTACACTGAATGCACTTTTTATTTTTACCATTAGAACATGTCTTCAAAGTTTCTTCGTTCTTTCCTGAATCAAACCAGTATATAAACCAAGTACATTTTTCCTGTCATGAAATAAGCAATATTTCAAACAAACTTATTTTCAACAATTAATCAGCAATAAAAAATAATACAAAATGGAGGACATACCATAGACAGGAGTTTTTCCTGGTAGCACTACTACAACTAGCTGCAGAGATTGGAATGAGGACTTGAGATAGCGGAACATGGGTTCCACTTGGTCTGGTCCCGTTGCGTACTTACCTAAACAATACAGTACATAAAATCATCATTTCACAAAAAATGGTATTAACTTCTAATACTGTAGAATTAAATCAAAGGATTTAAAAAATAAATACAGTAAAACCCCGGTTGACCGAACTCGGGTCAAGTGAAAACTCCAATCCAAAAATAATAGCCTTATTGTAAGTACAATATTAAATTAATTTTTTTAAATCAAAATTAGAACATTTACTACAGTTTAACATCTATTAGAAATTAAGTAGCGACTTTAAAAAAATGTGCCAATATCAAACTTTGAATTCAGTTTTCTCAGAACTCGAAAAATGTTAGAAGTCCACCTTTTCTTTGATGTCAGGCCACCTATTCTCTCCCTCCTCAGAATCAAGTCGCGAAATAAACAAACTACTGTACTGTATTTCTTTTCACCCATTTATTTAGTAAGTCAATGCTGGCTGACGTCCTTCTAATGAAAAGATGGCAGACATCGCTCCTCGAAAACGTTTGGAGGGATGCAAGAAACAAACAGGTTTTTGAATGAGTAATTCATACGCTATAAACTATTAGGACAGTATACTTTATATTGTCGTACCCTAATCGTAAAAATTTAATTTTAACTTAAATAGAGAACTAAGTATAGCCTACAAAGAGATTTTTGAATTTATTTGACCTTCAAAACCTTTCAAAACTGTAGTGTTAGATGTTTATGGCTTAACCGAAAAAACAGTTATCCAAAATAGCTCTCCCCCCCCCCCCCCTTTAGTTCGGTTAACCAGGGTTTTACTGTATACATCAAAAATATATATTAGAAAATATTTGCTTATTAAAAACAAGAAAAAAAAGTGGCAGGTGAAACTTAATTCTCAATACCTTCTTCTTCTTTATTGTTGCAAGCTGCATATGTGACTATCAACTTCCTCTTGTTGACACAATTTAGCAATGTTTGAGTTGTAATGTTAAAAATGTAATAAAAAGTATATGACAATTTTGATTTATAATACATAGTTCATTTTTTGATAATTTATACTTTGACTCTATATACACAATAAAAAAATGGAATTTGACAAATTCAAGCCTATTGGACATGTAACCTCCTATATGACAGCTATTCCAATCCTGAACAAGCATCAACCTTTCCCGCTCAGTGTTAGCGGCATCAAATAAGTTAACAAGATTGGTTGCTCCTTCTTCTTGAACAAATGATGTCTTCAGTTCTGGAATAGTTGTTGGTTTCAAGCGATAAACTCTGAACTCTGACAAAGCCAAACCTTCGAAGGATTCAAGCCAGGAAATCTCGAGGCCAAGATACTCCACACCATATTCCAATTTCACGGTTTCCAAAATGATGAGTTAAACATGTTTTAGCCTGATTGTAGGAGCTAACTACATGTTCATATTAATGCATGAAAATTATCTTTTAAAAACCACGGGCATGCAGTAACATTATTACAGAGCAGTTCTCCGAGATTGAGGCTATTTTTAATCCTCCATTTTGAACCTATTGCAATTTCTTTTAAATTCAAATCAATCTGTTCAAACATAATATTAAATCCTGAATGACCCAGAACATAGGTATGAATTTTGTTTTGAGACTAAATCACAAGTAACTGAGCTATAATCATAATAAAACTTATAAATTACTTACCTACCCCACCCCCTGGTTTAGGAGCCCTATAATTATTTTCCCTCCATAATGTGTTTCTTATTTAATTTTATGTTTACATGAATCTTGAGAAAACAAATTTACTAATAACTATAATTAAATCAATACGTACTAAATACAGTGTGAAAATGAAGTTTAGGATAACAACCTGATTAAACAGTTGTATTAGCTCGCAATAATTGAAGGAAGAAACTGTACATACCAGACAAACATTACAGAATAACTATGTAAATTTTAGACAGACAATATTATTTTATCTTAGGATGGGTTCTTCTTTATTCATGAACATTTATTAGTATTTGTTTCACACAATAAAAAACTACCAAGATAAAAAATTTAAAAAAAGTGAATACTTACAGAAGCAAGGCTGGCCCATTATAGGCATTCCAGCATCATTACTGATCTTTTGTAGTTGTTGAGTGAAATTTCTGGAAAAATACAAAAATGTTATAATTATTTGAAATATCTGAAAAACCCAACTTAATCTGAAATTGATATCACAACGTGAAAGTTATTCTACAATTACAAAAATGGAAAATAGAAACACATTAGTTAGTCTCAATTTGTAAAAAAAGAAACACGATATATAAATTGTTTAAACTTAGTTGAAGATCATAGGCTCCACAGAGTCTAGCAAATACTAATAAACCTGAAGAAATCTGCTCACCTATTGTAAAATAATTCTAACAAAAGTAAGAGGTTTAAAAAATCTCTTTCGGCTCGGCCTACAGGTGCTGGTAGGTTTAGAATTTCTCAATTATTCTAATATGTTTAATTATGTTTAAAATCAGGGTATTTTATTTTGTAAGGTTTAAGAAACTGTATTAGTTTAGGATTTTTCTTTTTTAATTCTTGCATTTTTCTTTCTTTTTATTGCATATTGTTGTTTTGGTTTAGGCTTAAGTTAAGTATGTCAATATATATACAAATTTTAATTGTGTATGGGTTAAGTGTAAGAGAGGACCCGATGGTCCTAACTTCGCTCGAAATAAAGACTATTCTATTCTATGCTTAACATTAAACAAATTTATTCGTCTCTTGCACTAAAAGTTGCAGTTATTAAAAAATATTTAAGGCAAGAGATTTTTGTAATGTTTGTAAGATTTACAACAATATAGAAAGCTTTTATTCGAAAAAAATTATAACATTAAAGTTTAGGTCGTTAAAGGTTTTTCTAAATAAAACTAACATTTTTTTCATTTTGGTCTATACCAAATGCACGGGAGGTACATATTAAGAGCATGTTAGTCAGAAACAGTGTAAAGAATAGTCTTTTGAATGCTTGATAACATATTGGAGCAAATAAAAACAATTTAAGCTCCAGACCAATAATTTTGGCTCAGCAGAAGGTGTGGAACTGCACAAAGTTTTAGCAAATTCTTTACACATTGTTTTCATTCTAAGTGAAAAGATTCCACAGCTTTAAGCTAAATCTAGCCAACTCTACGTCTTCCAACCAATAGGAATGTGAAATAAAACAATGTATTATTGTCTGTAACTATATTTTTTTACTATTGGGAAATATCACTACTTTAGATATCCCTGTAATATGTAATCTATATATATAAAAGCCAAATACCACTCACTCACTGACTCATCATGAAATCTCAAAATCTACCGAACGGATTGCAATGAAAGCTTCCTCTAGGACCCTAGGTGCTCGCTAAGAAAGGTTTTCAAAAAATTTGAAATTTTAGGAGGGTCAAAGTTACTAAAAATCCCCATAATAAATACATAGTGTAATTTATTTATTGATATTTTTTGTTACTATACATATAACTTTGATTTGTCTACCCTTATGTACGTTTTAATTTTGTTTAACCTGAAACAAATTAGGAATTGTATTTTAGAGTGAATGATTCAAAATTGTTATAACATTATTTGGTTGAAATTTGACAGACATTTGCTATCTTTGTGTAATTAAAAACAATAATTAAAGTACAGAGAAATTGTTATTGTTTACCTCAATGCATCTTCCCGTACAGTACGCTGGGGAGCAAAACAAGCTATGGCCCACACTCTGATCTCAACACCTGTAAAGAACTGCTTTCCACGCATATCCCATACTCCTTGATTAGGCATGGCTTGTTGTTTGGTCTGCAGGGGATTGCAGCCCTGAAATTCCTGCTCATTCAGCAATTACAGAA